>MJUU01004166.1:131914-144438 GCA_002080025.1 Modiolus philippinarum
ATTGTTACCTTGATTGTGGCAACTGAAAACCAGGTGAGCGATACAGGCTCCTGGGAGCCTCTAGTTTCATTCCCACATTTATTTTTAAAGGTGCATTGAATTCAAAGTTATATTTAACATATATTCAAAACACTGGCAAATTCCTGTGTAAAATCAGCCTACATTTGATGTTTTCAAACTATTTTACACAGCTAACCCTTCTAATTTTGCATAAGATCATGAAAATGGCCTAAAAATGGCATTTTAGTGTCAAAATACCAAATATTACATAATGACTGTTTTTGGCAAAAATTGTGGCACCAGCTTGCTAAAACTTCAATGTTTACCTGAAATTCATCATACAACCATGTTTTGCATCAATTTATGCTATTAAAAACTCTTTATGACATGTTTCAAAATTTTCGCACATTTTATGTTAAGCCAAGGTTAGAAACCACAAATTCATTTCTTTAACATTTTCAACTGAAATTCCCCATATTCAAATCTGTCTGGACAATTTATCTTAAATTTAACCTGTATGAAACCATATATTTTCCAAAAGGTGCACATTTCCCACATTTATTTTTAAAGGCGCATTGAATTCAAAGTTATATTTAGATTCTAAAAGATCTATTTTTTCATTTGTTCTAAGTACTGATTGGCTGAATTGGTGGTTTGACACTTCAAAGTGCGAGAGGTGACGAAAAACGTAAACAAACTGGACTTACAGACAGAGTAAAATGTAGACTAATGCTTTATGGAAATAAATTATATTTAGGTAGTTTTTAGAAGCCATACATTGCTTAAGTATTCTCTGCATCATGCCCAAACGCCCTGTTCAATCTAATTTAGTTGTCATGACTCTGGTTGTGAAATAAATTGCGATTAAGGTAACGACAGTAACGGAAGTAAAGCATGATGAAAGAAATCATATGTTTCAAGTCGTCTGCCTCTCACAAAAACGAATCATTCCTTCGTCTTTGAAAGCAATTAAAAAATAATTACAAATGTAAAAATAATATTTTGTTCCCATTTGGAACCACGAAAAAGTCCCTTGGCAAATAAATTAGGGAAAATTAGGGGGGGGGAGGGGCTTGATCTTCCTATGTATCTATAGGTCAATATGGCCTCTGACAATGATCAGACTATTTACGAAATATTTGCTGACATTGACAGTGAAAATGAATCAGATTTTGAAGGGTTTGGCCCGAAGATATAAATTCCGAGGAGAATGATGAAAATCCAAGGACACACTTATTTGACTTGGAAAAATGGGGGTGTAGGCAACAGACAGGAACAAACATCATCATTCATGTTTTCTCAGGTTCCAGGAAGAAATGTTGAGCTGAATGGAAATGCATCAGTTTCCAATTACATGAACATATTCATTAAAGAGAATGATTATGAGGAAATTGCTAATGAGACCAATTATTATGCAGAACAATATTTGGCAAAAAATCAAAACCTGAAAACTCACTCAAGATTTAGAAAGTGGCAAAACACATGTGCAACAGAAATCAAATGTTTGATTGCTATTATTCTTGCCATGGGTTTGATATCACAAGCTGACGTAAATGAGTACTGGAGCACAGATCCTGTAACTTCAACACCTTTCTTTCCAGCAACCATGTCCAGAGACCGTTTTCTTTTGCTTACATCATTTTTCCATCTTGCAAATAATGATAACTTCATACCTCGCCAACAGCCTGGACATGACCCACTTTTAAAATTAGGACCCATCTTTAAGCGCATCGCTTCTCGTTTGAATTTTGTCTACACCCCACATCAAAACCTTTCATTAGACGAAGGAATGATTCCTCGGAGAGGAAACTTGTGGTTCCGCGTTTACAGTCCAGCCAAACCGATCAAATACGGAATTAAAGCGTTCATGATATCCAATGCTTCCAATGGTTATGTTTAGAAATTCAAACTTTACACTGGCAAATCCCTACTAAGTCCTAGTTTTAATGGTGCAACATATGATTTGGTAATGGATATGATGAGAGGTTTCTATGACAAGGGGTATAGTCTTTATTGTGACAATTACTATACATCTCCACAACTCTTTTGGGATTTATTTCAACTTGGAACACATGCAACCGGAACTGTTCGTCAAAATCGTAGGGGAATACCTCAAACAATAAAAGACAAAAAACTTTCAAATCGTGGTGATCTCTTTGTGATGAACAATGGCCCCTTGGAATGTTGCAAATATCTTGACTCTAAACCAGTTTACATGCTTTCAACAGAACATGGATCTGCTTTATCAACTATCACTAGGAGAAATCCAAACACAAACGAACTTGCTAAGAAACCTAATGTTATTATCAGTTATAACAAATACATGGGTGGGGTAGATAGATCTGACCA
This sequence comes from Modiolus philippinarum, assembly GCA_002080025.1. NCBI lineage: Eukaryota > Metazoa > Mollusca > Bivalvia > Mytilida > Modiolidae > Modiolus > Modiolus philippinarum. The sequence continues at coordinate 134,264 of MJUU01004166.1, forward strand.
AATGATATCTTACACTAACAGTATTGTCAAATCATTTAAGTGGCAGAAAAAGGTTTTCTTTCATGTATTATCCATTGCTGTCTTAAATTCCTACATACTTTTCCGCACAGATTATCCTAATCGAAACATGACTCATAGACTATTTCGTAGACTGTTAGTTTCGGAACTGGTTTTGAACAATTGTGTACAAAGTGGTAATAAACCTGGACGACCGTCTATTAACCCAAATCAGTTGAAAAGACTAACTGGGAGACATTTTATTTCAAAGATAAGGGGCTCTGGCAAAAAAATAAACATTGCAAGACTGTTCAAAGTGTGCAATGAAGCAGAAAAAATAATGTTGATCCTACTGTGAACAAAAGAAAACGTGCCAGTCATGAAACATTTCATGAGTGTAAAGACTGTAATGTTTCACTCTGTATTGAACCATGTTTTAGACTTCTTCATAGTTTTCAGGAATATACACTGGCATACATAAGGTGGAAAGCATCTAATACAACACCAGATGAGGAATAAACTTCATGATAAACTTCATGCTGTTATAAAAAATCTAAATGTTTGAAAATGTTTTTTTCTCTGAAAGATTATTTTGAAAATTTAAATGTTTGCTTTTTTAAAATGTCTGTAAAAATACCACATAAAGGTATCTTGTCATGTTATTGCCTTGACTTTGTAGATATGCAGTTTATGGGGTAACAACAACAGGGCATTTTTCACAATACCATACTTTTACTTCTTTCTATTTGATGATGTTGACAGGCCTTTGTTCAAGGGGTTCCTCTAAAAATTCCTCATCTGGAGTATTTGTACAAGTAGATCTTTGATAGTGGGAAAGTTGGAGTATTTTATCATTGTGAATTTTGATGGACTGCTTTTAATTTAGGCAACTAATGTCTCGATACAAATTCGTTATCTTTTTATTATTCTGTTACAAACATGTCTTAAATTAAAAAAAAATGTCTCATTCTACCACTCCAAATTGAAGTCTAGTTCTTCAGATTTTTAACTTCAAAAATTCAGCCAGGAAGCAAACTTTTATGTTTATTTATTAAGAGAGAGAGAGAAGTTAAAACAAATCAACAGAATTGATATGTAAGGATCTAAATTTAAAAAAAAATATTCAAGAAAAGTATCAAGACAGAAAATATAGTAAAATAATATTCATCCTTTCAAAGTTTTTCTTTTGTGAGTTTACAGCTGAAGAACAAGAAATTGATTTGGTGTGGCCTTATCCAGCTGTACCTCTGAGGACAATTACTCTTACAGTACATGCAGTAAAATAAGTTGAATCCAACTGGGCAAAATTTTTCTAGCCATGGTCACCATTTAAAAAGTGAGAACTGTCAGGAAAGAAAATAATAATCCTTAGACAATTGGCAACATTGGAAAAAAAAGATACAAAAACATCACATAAATACTAGTATGGCACAAAAGAGAAAAAAAGGAAACAAAAACACAGATTAACAAATCAGACCTAAATTAAATCCATCAGGTGTACTGATCGAGTATCAGCCAGTTTAACAAAGACTGCAATACATATCTGTAGTTCGAAAAAAAAATTCTTAGCATTGTTTAGTTCCTTGATGCTCCAATGCCAATCAGTTGTATGCAAATTACACAATATTCCAGTAAAGTTTCTATTTAAAGTTGAAATTTTAATTTTTTTTCTCTCAATTTTCGCCATTTCCATGGAAACAAATACCATTTAGAAAATTCAGAAATCAATTTTACATATGTTCTAGAACATGGTTTCCATGGCAACAGTGGCCATTTTAATATTTTCGGACATCTCTTTTAATGAGGATATATTCCATTGCTAAAGTAAATAACAGTTATATAATAGGTGTCTGAAAATTCAGTCTAACAAGTTCATCATTAAAAAAATGTCATAAAATAATTGGACAAAAACCTGCGTTGCCATGGCAACTGTGATGTATTTTACGTCAAGGGTAATGAAAATCAAAGCTTACTTAAAGGCAAACATTTCCTCACAATATTGGAGTAATATCTAAAGGATTATTAACTACAGAGAAAAACACCCAAAAAAAATACATTTTTTGTTGTATTTCTGTAAAACAATTTTGTGGTTTCCATGGCAACAGTGGCCATTTTGATATTTTTGGACATCTCTTTTTATGAGGATATATTCCATTGCTAAGGTAAATAACATTTATATAATAGGTGTCTGAAAATTCAGTCTAACAAGCTTATCATTAAAAGAAAAGAGAAAAAAATGGCATAAAATATTGGACAAAAAACCTGTTGCCATGGCAACTGTGATTTTTTTACATCAAGGGTAATGAAAATCAAAGCTTACTCAAAGGAGACCATTTCCTCACAATATCGGAAATATATCTAAAGGATTATTTACTACAGAGGAAAACAAAAAAATATGACAATTTTTGTTACATTTCTGTAAAACAATTCAGCATACAGGTAATATCTATGGTAAACAATTCAGCATGGTAAGGGTTAAAATGTCTGCAGGCATTTCCAGCAAAGTTTACCATTAAGGAATCTTAAGAGTACAAATTATTAATTGAGATCATTTATAAATTGAACAGACATCAAGATATGTAATGAACTGTTATGAATAATGATAAAGACTCATAAGACCCTGTCTTTCTTGTTCCTTTCTTGTTAGTAAGAGGTTCAAATTTGAGAATGGAAGTTCATATAATGTATTACATTAATTTTTTGTCAGGTGAACATCAACATGAATTGCTTGATTATGTGGCTGCCAAGTTTTATGAAGAACAAGGTGTATTTAAACTTTTGGTATGTTTTATTAATTTTGTAAACCATATATAAGTTGATAATGAAACAAACTACAATTCACATCTTCAAAATAAAATCTTATTCAGAATTGATTCTAATATCTTCATTTTGTATGTCTCCCCCCTCTTAAGGGGGAGACATATTGTTTTTGTCTTTTCCGTCTGTCATCCGTCTGTCCGTCCGTCCGTCCGTCACAAAGTTTGTGGGCGCCAATTCTCCTACATCTTTCATCGGATTTTAACCAAACTTCACAAGATTGTTGACCATCATGCCTAGTTTTGCATATCATCTCGCCAGATTGATCGGATAATTTTTGCTGGAGTTATGCCCCTTTTTGACTTAGAATTTTGCGAAATTTAATTTGTGGACGCCAATTCTCCTACATCTTTCATCGGATTTTAACCAAACTTCACAGGATTGTTGACCATCATGTATGGCACGCGATAGTAACAAAAATGCAGTATACCTAGTATTTCGAACGAAAACGAGGGTTTTTCGTGCGAAATACTAGGTATACCGCACGTTAACTAGGGGTTTCCGATCGGTATACATAGTATTTCGCCGAAAACCCTAGTTTTCGTTCGAAATACTAGGTATACCGCATTTTTGTTACTATCGCGTGCCATACCGATCGGTATCGGAAATTCGAGTTAAAAACGAAAATGCTATTCATAATTTTAGCCAATGAGAAGCGAGAAACGGAAATCGCTATTTGATATTTAACGTTCGTCCAATCAGAAACGGAAAACGGTATTCAGGGTTTTAATTAAACCAATCAAAATCGTTTATTCTGTTTATCGCTCATAATTCTCTATTTTTTTGATTCAAATTTTCGTATCTTTTATTTGTTTTATATATTTTGATATTATAAATTAATTATCAAATAGAGTTGTGCCTTTGACACTTTTAGGTGTGAATGGATATCAGATTCGTGGGTCATGGGAGGATATTCGATCTCGACTGTCTGTATTCACCTTCACCAGTTAAAAGTTGTGAATATCGCCGTTTTAGATTTTGTTTAAAAAGAATTTTCCATTTAATTTATCTCTAGAGCAAAGATTTTTATTTTCATATAACTTGATGTGTAATCTGTTTCGAAATTAAAAAAAACACGAATTTTGGTTTGAAATATAAATAATTTGATAAGCAGTTGAAAAAACAAAAACAAAATCATACTTTTCATACCTATTCCATGTTAAATTTCAAGAATTTTTTAATTTCGCAACCTATCAAACTCCTACGCAATGTTATAATGATGTAAAATTTTCAAAACACTTAACTTTTTTGACATTTTTCAAGAGTTAGTTTACACCGCAGACTAAAAATTTTACTTTTCATACCTTTTTAATGCTAAAATTAATCAAGTTTTTCCTTTTCGAATTATAAAACTCCTTCGAAAGGACATTATGATGTAAAAATTTCAAAACACTGAGATTTTTATGTCATTTTTAAAGACTGCGTTTAAACCACTGCTTCAAAATCTTACTTTTCATACCTATTATATTCTTAATTTGATGATTTTTGTATTTCGCAACATATCAAATGCCTTCGCAAGGATATAATGAAGTAAAATCTTTAAAACGCTTAACTTTTTTTCACATTTTAAAAGAGCTAGTATAAACTGCAGACTAAACATTTTACTTTTCATATCTTTTTAATGCTAAAATTCATGAAGTTTTTGCTTTGGGAATTATAAAACTCCTTTCGAAAGGATATTATGATGTAAAATTTTCACAACACTGATTTTTTTTTGGTCATTTTTAAAGACTGAGTTTAAACTGCTGATTAAAATTCATACTTTCATACCTATTCCATGTTAAATTTCAAGAATTTTTTTATTTCGCAACCTATCAAACTCCTACGCAATGATATAATGATGTAAAATTTTCAAAACACTTAACTTTTTTGACATTTTTCAAAAGTTAGTTTACACCGCAGACTAAAAATTTTACTTTTCATACGATTAATCAAGTTTTTGCTACGCGAATTATAAAACTCCTTCGAAAGGACATTATAATGTAAAATTTTCAAAACACTGAGATTTTTATGTCATTTTTAAAGACTGCGTTTAAACAACTGCTTCAAAATCTTACTTTTCATACCTATTATATTCTTAATTTGATGATTTTTGTATTTCGCAACATATCAAATGCCTTCGCAAGGATTTAATGAAGTAAAATTTCGAAACGCTTAACTTTTTTTCACATTTTAAAAGAGTTATTATAAACTGCAGAATAAAAATTTTACTTTTCATATCTTTTTAATGCTAAAATTCATGAAGTTTTTGCTTTGCGAATTATAAAACTCCTTTCCAAAGGATATTATGATGTAAAATTTTCATAACACTGATTTTTTTTTGGTAATTTTTAAAGACTGAGTTTAAACTGCTGATTAAAATTCATACTTTTCATACTTATTCCATGTTAAATTTCAAGAATTTTTTTTATTTCGCAACCTATCAAACTCCTACGCAAGGAGATAATGATGTAAAATTTTCAAAACACTTAACTTTTTTGACATTTTTCAAGAGTTAGTTTACACCGCAGACTAAAAATTTTACTTTTCATACCTTTTTAATACTAAAATTAATCAAGTTTTTGCTACACGAATTATAAAACTCCTTCGAAAGGACATTATGATGTAAAATTTTCAAAACACTGAGATTTTTATTTCATTTTTAAAGACTGCGTTTGAACCACTGCTTCAAAATCTTACTTTTCATACTATTATATATTCTAAATTTGATGATTTTTGTATTTCGCAACATATCAAACGCCTTCGCAAGGATTTAATGAAGTAAAATTTTCAAAACGCTTAACTTTTTTTCACATTTTAAAAGAGTTAGTATAAACTGCAGACTAAAAATTTTACTTTTCATATCTTTTTAATGCTAAAATTCATGAAGTTTTTGCTTTGCGAATTATAAAACTCCTTCGAAAGGACATTATGATGTAAAATTTTCAAAACACTGAGATTTTTTGGTCATTTTTAAAGACTGCGTTTAAACCACTGTTTCAAAATCTTACTTTTCATACCTATTATATGCTTAATTTGATGATTTTTATATTTCGCAACATATCAAACGCCTTCGCAAGGATATGATGAGGTAAAATTTTCAAAACACTTAACTTTTTTTAATTTTTGAAGAGTTAGTTTACACCGTAGACTAAAAATTTTACTTTTTAACCTTTTTAATGCTAAAATTCACCAAGTTTTTGCTTAGCGAATCATAAAACTCCTTTGAAAGGAAATTATGATGTAAAATTTTCAAAACAATTAATTTTTTTTGTCATTTTTAAAGACTGAGTTACCACTGATTAAAAATCTAACTTTTCTACCTATTCTTTGCTAAATTTGATGATTTTTTTTTATTTTGCAACATATCAAAATCTTTCGAGAGCATATAATGAAGTAAAATTTTCAAAGCACTTTATTGCTTACTTCATTTTTAAATAGTAAGTTTAAACCGGATACTTAAAATTATACTTTTCATACCTCTTAAATGCTAAAATCCATCAAAGTTATAACTTTGCGAATTAAAAAATTCTTTGGAAAGGATAATATGATGAAGTAAAAGTTTTAAAACACTGAACTGTTTTGATCATTTATAAGACTGAGTTTTTGTTTTTTCAACTACTTATCAAAATATTTATTTTTCTTACCAAATTTCATGGTTTTTTTAATTTCGAAACGGAGTACACATCAAGTTATATGAAAATAAAAATCTTTGCTCTAGAGATTAGTTAAATGGATTTTTTTTTAAAACAAAGTCTTTAACAGCGATATTCACAACTTTTGACTGGTGAAGGTGAATACAGACAGTCGAGATCGAATATCCTTCCATGACCCGCGAATCTGATATCTATTCCCACCTAAAAGTGTCACAGGCACAACTCTATTTGATAATTAATTTGTAATATCAAAATATATGAAACAAATAAAAGATACGAAAATTTGAATAAAAAATAGAGAATTATAAGCGATAAACAGAATAAACGATTTTGATTGGTTTAATTAAAACCCTGAAAACCGTTTTCCGTTTCTGCTTGGACGAACGTTAAATATCAAATAGCGATTTCCGTTTCTCGCTTCTCATTGGCTAAAACTATGAATAGCGTTTTTGGTTTAAACTCGAATTTCCGATACCAATCGGTATGGCACGCAATAGTAACAAAATGCGGTATACCTAGTATTTCGAACGAAAACTAGGGTTTTCGGCGAAATACTATGTATACCGATCGGAAACCCCTAGTTAACGTGCGGTATACCTAGTATTTCGCATGAAAACCCCTAGTTTTCGTTCGAAATACTAGGTATACCGCATTTTTGTTACTATCGCGTGCCATAATCATGCCTAGTTGTGCATATCGTCTCGCCGGATCGATCGTCTAATTTTTACTGTAGTTATGCCCCTTTTTGACTTAGAATTTTGCGAAATTTAGTTTGTGGACGCCAATTCTCCCACTTCTTTCATGGGATTTTAACCAAACTTCACAGGATTGTTGACCATCATGGTAGTTGGACATATTGTCTCGCCAGATCGATTGGCTAATTTTTACGGGAGTTATGCCCCTTTTTGACTTAGAATTTTGCGAAATTTAGTTTGAGGACGCCAATTCTCCTACATCTTTGATCCAATTTCAACCAAACTTCATAGGATTGTTGAAAATAATGCCTAGTTGTGCATATCGTCTCGCAGGATTGATCAGCTAATTTTTGCTGGAGTTATGCCCCTTTTTGACTTAGAATTTTGTGAAATTTAGTTTGTGGACGCCAATTCTCGTACATCTTTGATCTGATCTCAACCAAACTTCAGAGGATTGTTGACCATCATGCGTAGTTGTGCATATCGTGTCGCCGGATTGGTTGGCTAATTTTTGCTGGAGTTGTGCCCCTTTTTAACTTAGAATTTTGCGAAATTTATTTTGTGGATGCCAATTCTCCTACATCTTTGATCCGATTTCAACCAAACTTCACAGGATTGTTGACCATCATGCTTTAGTTGTGCATTTTGTCTAACTGGAATGAATGGCCACCTGGTGGCAACATAAATTACTTGTGTTCTATCACTGAAAGAACATTACATACTGAGGGGGGGAGAGACATTAGTTTTTGTATCAAAAACACACTTCTAGTTTTCATTGATCTTGTTGATTTATCTCGTCTTATTTGCCAGATGTGTGACAGGAAATGTATTCATATGTTTAAAATGTATGGTGTTGCTAATTTCTAATGTAAAGACAGTCATGACAGTTTGTGACAGTTTTTAAAATATTTTATTTGAATATGATTCCAGATTGTAGATTCAATTATGGCTTTGTTCAGGGTGGATTTCAGTGGAAGAGGAGAGTTGGCAGATCGACAACAAAAACTTGCGCAAATGTTATCAAGATTGCAGAAGATTTCTGAGGGTAGGCTATGAAAGGAATTATTAGTTCAGACACAAATTTTTAACTTCCACAGGCTAGGGCTGCAAGAATTTTGAATTTGATACTTTATCTTAAATTGGCAATAAATGCATATAGTCTTAAATCTATAATTTACATTCTTTTCATGACATGTGATCAAAGGGAAAATCAAGAAATAAGTATGAAGGGAATGGCAAGCAACTAAACCAAATGAAATTTAATGCAATTTTCCCTGCAACTAGATATCAGTGCAGTTTGTTATCAAAAACAGATAATTCAATTGCCTTGATGAATAAATTGTCTATTTCTTAAGGTTTCTTCCATTGATACCATAGGCTGTCTTTTGGCGAGCTGTTCTTGACATGAGAATGACGTTCTCGGGTTAAAAAATCGCCCAAATGACACGAACATCAACCCGAGAACACTGTTCGCAGGACGAAATTTCACACCACCTTATTGCTAGGAGTGCCAAGAACAAATATGGCGGAGAGAAAAGTCTGTGTGAATTTGAACAATGTCCGATTATATTGAACAGCGATCTTTAATACATTCTTTTAGTGCGGAAAATTGTTTTTTCTTGTTTCAAAATAATTTTGAAGATAATAAAAATTTGTAGCGTGGTAACCGGTTGAGATATGAGGCCTTTTTTTTATGTTGATTAACAGATTTGTTATTCTTTCATATGGAGAGGTAATGTACACGTAAAATTAACAAAAAGGTAATATAATCAATAAGCTGCTAGAGAGAAAAGTTCTTAATTCAACTTCAATAAACCTCAAAAAGTGAATATTCAATACAGGAGTTTGTCCTTAGCTATATGCAATATTACGGAATATTACATATGACAAAGTATCCTATCAATTTCATTGGCTGAAACAGTCACGTGATTTTAAAAATATTTAACGTATTTTCATCTTTGTTTCTATTTATACGTATATTGACGCCATGTTTCTATTTTTAAATATATTGACGCTATGTTTCTATTTATAGTTATGTTGACGCTATATAACTAAATTTATTTCCAGTTTGACTTTCAAGTCTTATTTTTTCACCGCGAAAGATCTTATAATAGAGATAATAAAAAGTACGGTCTTTACACATATTAAGAGCACGGAGATATTAAACAGCCGAAATCGATACAAATAGATTAAAAGTTGTCCCACAGTGTTTTTAAGCGCTGCACATATATAGGAAAACAAAAAAGTTTTCTGGTTTCTTTTATTTGAATATAACAGATGTGTTTGCATATATTAGCCTTTGCACACATGCAACAAACTCACTCTTGTCGGTGTGCAGATTGATTTCAAACAGAGCTTCTACTTGGAAATAAATTCAGACTTGTTGAAAAAAAATCTTACTAGAGCAAAAATGCAATGAGATACAACCAAAACTACATATGTGATATAACAATAATGGACCTTTTACTCTGTCAATATGTTATATATGGACCTGTTAGGGATATACGTCCTCGGTCAATATAAACCTAACAGGTCCATATATAACATATTGACCTCGTAAAAAGTCCATAATTGATAATTATTTGGATTTCGTTTGGTTTTATCAAGGATTTGTATACAAATCCTTGGTTTAATGCATTTGATTATTTTTTGAAATAGTGGATTTCCAAGTTTTTGGGTTCTTGTTCTGCTGATGAGGAATTTATTTCCGAAATGGCCATACAGCTCATCAAAATTTGTTGCATTTGGAGTTAACATATGTGTTTTTTATGGTCTCGTGTTCATTTAATCCATATTCTTTCATAAATCCAGAATTATAACCGAACTGAAAAACTGTTAAAAAAAAAAACGGACTTTTCCTTGGGTGCCACAGTTAAGGTAGAACATGCTTACCCTTTCGAAGCACCTGATTATACCTCCAGTTTTTGTATGGGTTTTTGTGCATGTACTTTAGTTTTGTTGTGTTCTGTTCATTTTTAACTTCATTTGTTTGGCTTTGTCGTGTGGTAAATATACATGAATTGATGAATTG
>MJUU01004167.1:6824-42636 GCA_002080025.1 Modiolus philippinarum
GTGAAAATTTGTCAGTGCAGACTGATGGACGGGCATGTTTCAAGAAGACTGGAATATTGCATTATGGGAAATATAAAGGTTTTATCATCCAAATCTTTGCGTGAGGGTAATCACCTCTCCAGGAGAAATTTTGTATTGTTAAACTAATACAAGTGGTTGCAAATTAAACTAATGAGTGAAAATAACACTACACTGAACCAAAATAAACAGTTTGATGAAACAAAATGTCTTACACCTTTTACATATTCATATAATATTAGCCTCCTCATGGAGGTAACAGAAAATTAAGTTTTTTACATGTGATCAATATTTTTTTACTGAAATAGAGAATTTTACTTAAATTTCACGAATCAAATACTAAAGAAGGGAATCTGATAATCAAATGATCATTGGAAAATACATCTGTAATCAAATAATCACCATGAAAACCCCCTGCTAATCAAATGATCAAAAAGTACTAAGATGTTTGTCCTTTTACTTTTCCTGACTGAACTTACCTTAGATATACAAGCATAACAATACCAGTCACCATCAGGTATCACATCCATTTTTGGCTGAAAAAAAAAACATGAATACATATTAATATTTTTTGCAGTTTGAGTAGCTGCAAATAGCTGTACACATGTACAAATATTTAAATGAAAGGACCATGTTGCTTATAATATGTTAAGAGTTCACTTATTCTATGGCTTACTGCACTTAATACTAATTTTTTTTCTGAATTATTCACAAAGGTATAAAATACCGGCATACATGCATTTGAACTTCCATGGCTTGAATTGCAATAACTGGAACACCATCGGTGTCTGAACAATTTTTGTGGTCCCTTTGTTTAAGTTCAAACATAGTTCAACCTCCATTTCTCTAAAAACCCTTTACTTCGAACTAGGGATGTCAAAATGAATGAAAAATGACACTCGAGTACTCGGATAAAATGTTTAAGTATACTAGAGAACTTGGTGATCTTTTGAAACGAAAATTACTAGACTTCAAGATTTTTATCATTCAATGATATAACTACAATATTGATTATATGCCATAACAGAAGCACCAATTACTGTTTGTGCATTGTCGGATCCAGGGAGGGGGGGTTACGGGGGTTGGAACCCCCCTTTTTTCTTGACAACCATGTATTTTATAATGAATATCCTGGTATTTTATTAAGAAATACCCCAAAAAAATTTCGCATCTCGCTCCACTCCGCAAAAACTCCTTACATTTCCAATCGGAAGCCCCCTTTTCTAATCGCCTGGATCTGCACTTGGTTGTGTACCATTATAGCCAATCAAAGGTTTGATTAATCAAATTCAATTAACACAAAATTATATACAAGTTTTTATTTGACAACTTGTTTTTGTTTAGTTACACGCTTGTCTGATTAATCAAATTGTTTAAATCACAATTAATGCTTATATAAACATCCAGGGACGACACAGTTTAAATCAAATAAATTTTCAGTATAGAATATTATTTGATCACAAAGTGTACATTTTTCGGCTTTTCAGTTAATAGAAATATATTTTTGCATTTTGGACTAAAAAGGTTTTTTTTTATTTACTTTTTTTTTTGAGAAAATGAAATTTAAAATTCAAAAATGTTTCGCTTTTTCAGTTTTGTTTTTGTTGATACAGAAATCACTTGTAAGAATTGATCCAAAACGTATTTTGGGAGATATTTGCTTTTGAATTTTAAGTAGCATAACCTGACTACATGTTTCTTTAGATGTTCAAAATATGTTAGTTAATCATGTTAATAGTGTCTATTGGGGGTGGGGGGGAGGGGGTAGTAACAAGTTCATTATGTTTTAAATCGTAATGCTCTGAAATACGGAGGCAGTCGTATTAACAAAGAGAATGGCAGTTGTAATGCCGTATATTCGAGTACCAATTAGTATGAAAAAGAAAGGAAATGGGATAAATGTCAAGGAGACAACATCCCATATCCAGGTTAAAACGACCCAAAACAAAGCATCTAGGGGTCACCGTACGGTCTTCAACACAATGGGGAACCTCACACCATACAGCAAGCCCCAAATGGCCCAAAAAGGTAAAAAAGTGAATAAATCAATTGAAACAAACCACATCCAATAACCTAAATATCAAGAAACTAAAATTTTATAAGAAGACAAGGACAAGCCAATCACCAACATATTCCTGACTTGGGACTCAATATTTGTACCTTCCAAGCAATACTCGAGTATTCGAGCACTCGTTGACATCCCTACTTCGAACTGTTCTCATCAGTCCCTTGGAGGGGGTGTCTATGGATATATGTGGGAAGGGGGATTGGCATTTTCAACTGAACAGGTAACCCAATTGTCACAAAAAAGTGCCCATGAGAGGAAAAAGGCGTGAAGTGGAAAACCCTGAAAAAAAAATCACAATGAGCCTGGAAAAGGGGGATTGTTTAAGAGCCTTCGCTCATGAAAAGGAAAAGTCAGAAATTATTGCAAGGAATTTGGGAAAGGGACCCCCCTTGGATGTTAACGCCATTGAAGTTCATCTGAACATTAATTATATAATGTTCATATATAATTGTTCATAGTCACAATTCTGAAGTGTTTTCCTTTCATGTTAATACCCTTTGTAAAATCATGTATGATCATACTTAGGTGGCTTTTGACTTTCAGGTATAGAAATCTGTGAAATCAAGTATCAGGTCTATTTTAGGAGCATTTTTCATGAATCATGCTAGAAAAAAAATTTTTCCATTGATCATGCTAAGATCCCTATAGGAGCCATTTAAATGCACTCCTGTAAGCTTACAGCTTTGATATTTACTGGTTCTTGGTGTCTCTTAAAAAAATTCAATCATGTTTACAAATCTCAATGTTCACAAAAACAAATGGACTCAATAAAAGAACACAAAATAATGCAATAGCATAATACATGTTTTTATTCTTAATACCAGGGTTGCCACAATTTTGATGTTGCGAAAGTCAAGGATATTTCCAGGACTTTCCAAGGATATTCTAGTTATTTTCAAGGGCCAAAAAAGTCGACAAAATTATAAGTTACGATAATTATTTCGCAGACTTTGCTTATATACTGCCTATCGATATTATCTTATTTCAAATTCCAGGGTTTTTCAAGGATATTTCCAAATATTTTAAAATTCAAGGTCTTTTCCAGGCCCTTGAACACCAAAATGAAATTCAAGAGGTTTTCCAGTTTTCCAGGATGTGTGGCAACCCTGTAATACTCAAAAACAAACCTTAAAACAATAAGTATGGTAGCCTTTATCACATCCGTCACATAACAATAACTCAGCCTCGTTATCATCTTTACGACAAATCTGACATAACTGAAATTATAAACATTGTACATATAGAAAACAATAACTCAGGCTCATTATCATCTTTAAGACAAATCTGACATAACTGATATTATAAAATATCTCACAAATAGAATTCAATGAATGTATTTATTAATGAAAACAGTAAAAGAGTAATTCCGTTTCTAACATTTTCTATGAATGTTATAGTTTGTAGATCTGAAAGAAAATTTTTCTATATACCCTTTGAAATTATCCTATTAAGAATACATCTGATATATTCATTTCATGATTTGCTGTGCTGTAATCATTTCATTTGCCATGTTTTCTGAAAATTAATATAACTGCAATGGCAAGCCAAATTCTACTTTGTAGTTCGTAATAAATCTTTACTATTTATTTTTTAATATGTCTATGTATTGTACCCCCATGTACCATATTCACATGTAACATATGTCAGTTTTTGATGCCTTTACAACGGTTTAATTTTGATGCCTCTACAACCCAACAATTTAGTTAAAATGCCAATGGCATCTTTTACTTACCACTTTCATAATAGACTTTTCCCATGAAATTGCGTTGTTCAGCAAATACACACATAATGTTAACTGAGCAGGAGATGTTGCCGTAGCAACAGCATTTCTCCAGGTAAGAAGACCAGATGATACATGTACAGGAACAGCCATAGGTGTTTCTTGATTGTCAGCAATTTCTTCACCGTTTTCATCCAAATGACTAGAATCCCGACTTTCGTTGAAACTAGATGCTGTTATATTAGCTAAATTTATTTGTTGACTGAAAATACAACAAAGAATTGTATTTTTTAAAGCTTTTTTTGACCAACTCTTTTTTCTTTTTTTATAAAATGGACTAACATACCTTTAATAGTTTGTTTCCCAATCTTATCACTTTGTACATATATTATTTTCATTTACTCTAATTGTCTTTATTTTGAATAAATATGTTTAAACCAACTCTTTTTTTTTTTTTTGGAAAATTGCACAATGTATCATTTGCATTAAAATATTGAGATTTTGGTAGAAAATGTATACTTCTTTAAGAAAAATACTTATCTATTTACTATTATCTATTACATTATATAAATAATTAAAAACAAATATATTTCATTGTTTTTAAATACATGTAATTTGTTAAAACACTCTTTCTTTCCATCAAATTCTTGTAAAGATAAATGTAGGTACTGAAGCAGCAAATGAATTAGAGGCTTTAGAGTTAGAGAGTCACTTTTAATATTCAATACACAGTTCATACACCTTTTTTGTTCCAAAATTCCATGACTATTCCATGACCTTTTGGCCATTTTCCATGACTTGTTTCTGATTAATTGTTTTGCATTCATAGTAAAAAAAAATGTGATCTGACCACAAAATTCAGAACAAATTTTTTTCTGCTGTAGAGACAAAATTCCATGACTTTTCCAGGATTCCATGACCTGTATGAACCATGTCAATAAAGTCATTATCAAAGCTTCCCTTGATGTAAATAAAATTGTTGTAGTTTGTATGTGGTTTTTAACCCAAGATTGTTTCAAACAACCAAGAGGTCACAAATCAACTCTTAAACATGTCAACTTGATCATTCCACATCCTCAGTCACTGAATACTTACTTTTTACAGAGAGGTGGTTTAAGATATCTCCTTTCTATATTTGGTTCTAATTTGATCAGTTTATCCCTAGCTATGTCAAGTGGATATCTTTCATTTTCCCTCAGTGGACAATGAGATCTATCGACCAGTCTGATATCTGACTCATCAGAAATTCTCTGTGGTACTTTCCAACCCTGAAATTGTATACATGTAAAACAGAGTCTATAAATTCATTCAAAAGAAACAGATTTGTTTTCAAACTGACAAACAACTCAATGAAGACAGACATTTTGTTAGCTGATCAGTTCAGATAGACCAATAAGACATGCAGACAGAAAATTTTTAATGGATCAATACGTCACAGGATACATGTTATTATCAAGGAATTTAAGCAAGAATTTCACATACACGTTATGTACTTTAGTAAAACAAGAAAACCTGCAACTATAATATCATTGTAAAAAAAAAAACACAGATTCTAAACAATTCAAGAGCCATACTTGTCGAGTACCAGTTATCGCCGTGTACCAGTTATCGCCAATTTTCATGTGCTTCGAGATCGCACGTGACTTTTGTTACACGGTTATTTACAGAAGTGACAACATTATCCTAAAAATACATTCCTTGAAGAAATTTGTTTTTAATCTTTATAAACAGTGAAATCTGAGATAAAATCCCTTGGGAGCCATTTAAAATATATATTGCTATGTGGGGGGTCACGTATGATAATTAGCTAAAAATAGATTTTTGACATGTGATGTCGCAAAAGAGAACTTGGGATGTCAGCTATATTTTCTGCCAGAAATAAATGCTAATTATGTCGCTTGCTCTTCAAATAGTCAAATCAAGATGAATTGGGGCTGTAAAGGTCTTCTATAATCTTGTCTCGTGAACAAGATTGAGCGAATTTCGCATTGATAAATATCACGCTACTTTCAGTATGAAAATTGCATCAGCTGACCTTTCATTCTTTATTCCCCTTTAGTTCATCCCTTTTTGGAGTACTTCAGTGGATTAAAGTGTATATTTAACAATTTGAAAAAAGCTGATGCATATTTTGAAATATGGTGATAACTGGTACACATATCAGCAAAATGTGTCCAGAAATGAAATACGTTTTAAAATGATTGTATTACTGCGCATGTGCAATGAAACTTTAAATGAACCCGATTGGCTAACGTATTACTTGATAAATTTTTACAATATAACGCATTAAGAGTTTAGTCCGAGTTCAGGAAGATCAAATGCAAAATCACAGTGTGAAAATGGCGATAACTGGTACACGACCAGTAAGCAAATTCTTTTTTTTTATTGTTGATCAATTATAGTTAAAAATGCTTCAAGATTTTAAGAAAAAGTACAAAAATTTTTTAGAAATCTTTTTTTTTCAGACCACAAAAAATAAGAGGAGATGAGAATCTGTTTTTTTCCTTATGTGGCCTATTTGAAGTGCCATTTAGAATAGGAGGAATTACACCTCAACTTTCATGAAACTAGACTTACCTTAACTTGCAAACTTGCTGAGGCAACTCTTTCCTCCAGGTTTTCGACAGCATCAAGTACAGTTAGCTCCACCTGGTGGGTATAATCTACCGGAGGCTGCTCTGGAGATTCCTTCTTTTTCTTTTTCTTATTCACTTTCTTCTTTTTCTCTGCATTTTCCTCTTCATTTTTGTCAGCATCATTTTCTTCTGTTTCTTTTTCTGACTCGGAAGAATCTGATACTTCAAGGGAGATAACTGTAATATAAAGCAATTAGGAATATCATACATGTGTATTCAATTATTTTCATGTTTTTTGTTCGTGATTTTAAACTTGAATAGTACAGTGAAATAATTCCCTTGTTTATAATACAGGTTTTACTGTTTTGTATTGTTACCTGTATGCAAAATTAGTGGCACATTGCCTATTCAGAACATGGCAAAAATTAAACACTATGAAAAAAATCATGACATAATGGTAGGTTAATGCTGTTCAGAATTTCATTGAGTGGTCATTTTTCCTGTTTTTGGTTTGAAGTAAACAAACAATCTGAAATGCCTGGGAATTATACAGCATTCATAAATCAATGCATTGGAAAAATTGGAAAAATTATAAACCAAACAGAATTTTTGGTCCAAATTGTTCTGTTTAAAAAAGCTTTTCTTTCTATATTCTATGAAAACTTGACAGGCTTTGGTTCGATAAACTTAAGAATTAAAATTCACCCAATGTTTCTATTTTCCATTTTTTATATATGTTTGGTGAAGATTTGCTCAGCTAAATGTGTTTAATTTCAGTTATTATATAGATAGCAATGAAAGATCGAGATTTCCCAGTGAAAGAAAAGTGATAATTAACTGTGAAATTATTTTCCATAATTTCACTCTAGGAAGTGACGTCACAATAGACTTTGTCAACGTTGTTGTTAAGTAAACATCACAGCGGATTAATCTTGAAAACGTAGTTCATGAAATGAATCATCAACGGAACCATCAAATATGCGTGAAAATCTATATAATAANTTCCACGTGGATGACAACACCTCATCACCTCTTTTAACTGATCCTGCTCCACAATTCTCCACCATCCATTCTTCTTTTCTAATAAAATAATACAAAATGATTACAAAACAGCTGCTAAAAAATTGTTATAATTAATGTATACCATGACATGTGAATGTCCTCATTTACAGTTTTATGATTCGACATACTTTCCCTAACTTTTAATTTAAAGTCACTTTTTAGATATTATGAATTTTTTCAATTCACTTCATTTTAAAAGTTAAATCTGTAAACCCATGGTAATGTTTTTCAAAACATTCCAAAAATCAATATTTTTGATGAATGATGATAAATAATGTAAACCAACCCGTGTTTTGTGATTATTGATGAAATTTGTGTTCATAAGTTTTCACAATTTTCTATTTCAGCTCATGCATTTATAAATGGGTTAGAGGTACATGTATATGCAGTCATCTTATTTGCAATCTTTTCAAGCTAACAAGACCATGTAAATCATTATGAATTGTTTGCCAAATTTAATTAGTGTAAAGAAATTACAACTAGAATATTGACGTCAGAAAGGGCCATGCCAGCTTGTGTGGCCCAAAAACCTGTTTGCAGAATTTCATGAAAGTATTATATGCACATCTATCTAATAAAGGGCTACGCCGAGCGCAGCATGATACGACCGCAGCATGTCGTCCACTGAAATTTGAAAAAGTGTAATTTAAAGTGAGTATGGACATAGGAAAGAGCTTGACACAATAATTAGATGGATGCAATAAGGAGATTGACCAAGTAATTAGCTGGACACAAACTAGGGAAAATAAAAATTAGCCCTTATGACTCCTTATGATTCCTCTTTGACCCTCTGTAGCTCAGAAACGGTAAGAGCTACGCCCAATCCATTGACATGATGCTGAAAGCTTATATCAAGAGGAAAAAAATCCCATCGAAATGCGATGAAAAATAAAAATTTAAGGTAATCTGTAAATTTACGATTTTGGCCCCCTTCGGCCCCTCATAGCTCGGGAACGGCAAGAGCTACGTCAAATCCATTGAATACTACTGAAAGCTTACATCAAGTAGAATCCAAAGAAAAAAATCCCATCGAAATCCGACGAAAAATAAATTTTTTAGGTTATCTGTAAATTTTCAATTTTGGTCCCCTTTGGCCCCTCATAGCTCAGAAATGGTAGGAGCTACGCCAAATCCGCTGACATATAACTGAAAGCTTACATAAAGAGGAATCAAAGAATAAAATCCCATCGAAATTAGATGAAAAATAAAAATTTTAGGTTATCTATAACTTTACAATTTTGGCCCCTTTCAGCCCCTCATANTTTGCACGCCTATGTCTCGCTTTCGCGACTTTCGTCGCGGGCGAGACAAAAACTATAACTAATCCTTGATGCTGATTATCGAAAATATTCAACTCATGATCGAAAAACGCTGTAATTCACTCATGCGCTCCGCGCATTCGTGAATAACTGCGTTATTCGATCATTCGTTGAATATTTTGCGATAATCAGAATCTTGGATTAGTTATAGTATAAATAATCTTAAATACCTACCCTGTTTATCACCTTTAGAGCATGACTCACATGCATACTCCTGGAACTTTTGTAATGTTTTCTGTAAGTGTTTTTCACGAATTCCACGTGGATGACAACACCTCATCACCTCTTTTAACTGATCCTGCTCCACAATTCTCCACCATCCATTCTTCTTTTCTAATAAAATAATACAAAATGATTACAAAACAGCTGCTAAAAAATTGTTATAATTAATGTACACCATGACATGTGAATGTCCTCATTTACAGTTTTATGATTCGACATACTCTCCCTAACTTTTAATTTAAAGTCACTTTTTAGATATTATGAATTTTTTCAATTCACTTCATTTTAAAAGTTTAATCTGTAAACCCATGGTAATGTTTTTCAAAACATTCCAAAAATCAATTATTTTTGATGAATGATGATAAATAATGTAAACCAACCCGTGTTTCGTGATTATTGATGAAATTTGTGTTCATAAGTTTTCACGATTTTCTATTTCAGCTCATGCATTTATAAATGGGTTAGATGTACATGTATATGCAGTCATCTTATTTGCAATCTTTTCAAGCTAACAAGACCATGTAAATGAATTGTTTGCCAAATTTAATTAGTTTAAGAAATTACAACTGAAATATTGACGTCAGAAAGAGCCATGCCAGCTTGTGTGGCCTAAAAACCTGTTTGCAGAATTTCATGAAAGTATTATATGCACATCTATCTAAAAAATGACATTGAGCTTATTCTAAAATTATGCATTTTTCCATACAAAAACCAAGTTTTTTCCCCTAAAAATTGTTTTAAATTTTCCTTAAAATGGTAAGGAATCTTCATTTGATGGTGTTCAACACTGTGTATAATATTTATAAAAATTTGTGAAGGCAACCTCAAGTTATCATACGACATAGAGCTCATTCTCAAAATATGCAGTTTCTTCATATAAAAACTAAGTTTTTCCCCAAAATTGCTAGGATTATCCTGAAAATCGAAAGGGATCTTCCTCTGATCATGTCGAACACCATGTATAATATAATATCTATAAAAATCTGTGGATGCAATCTAAAGTAATCATACAACATAGAGCTAATTCTCAAAAAAAAAAAAAAACTCCATGGAGGCAAAAGGATGTTATTGTACGTCATAGTAAATGCTGATGGAAAGACAGACAGCCAGACAGAGGGACAGATGGATTACTATAGGGCACTGCTATTTCATGGGGTGGGGGCTAATAAATCTCATTGAAACTAAAGTTACTAAACACAAACCTTCAGGAATTGGTTGAGCTTCATCATAAGTGTTCAGCTCCTCAGGATCTACCAAACTTTGGTTGGGGTGCTCCAACACTGGAGTATTAGGTACTTTAAAGGAACATTCTGTATCACTTGGTTGTGTGTTATTTTTCACTTCACCGATTTCTTGCTTTGAATCAGAAATCTGTCCCATTTGGAATGCTGCAAATGTTTGATTTTGTACAGGAAAGGCACCAACTGAGAATGGCGAAAAAAATGGTAATGAATTAAACGGACTAGGTGGCATTCCCATCTGTGAGGTAACTTGTGCCACTGACAAATCATCACAAGGCATTCTGGGTAATATACTAAACCAAGGCTTTTGATCATCATTTGATGTCTTTGACATTTGATCTGGAATCGATGGAAACGTTGGAAACACTGATGGAGACTGAGAACTTTTTGATGGTTCATTTTCCTTTTTAAGTAAAGTGTCTATACTCAGAAAACTTGACTTTGAGTCATTACATGATGATGGTGTTGATGATTTTGGATGCTGGTGGGCTGGCTGTGGACTTGATGTGGATGTGACTGGTGACAAATTGTTCTGTGGATTATTAAACGAGTTGAAAAACATGTGGAATGGTGACGGCGCTGATGAATATGGTGTGATAAGCGGAGATGAGTGTGCTTGAGGTATGATAAGTTTAGAGTCTTCACTTGGCTCTGACTTTATTGTTGTTAAATTGCACAAATCACTGAGTTTATTAGATGATGGACTTTGAAGAAAAATATTATTAGAATCTGCCACTTGAGTTATTGCACTCTCTTTTGTTGAGGTAGGGGTTATCTTCCCATTACAAACTGATTTTGAATCTACACTCAAATCTTTCATTTCACTATTATTTTCTATTTTTCCTGAGAAATCACATATCTCTGATTTAGTCGTAACACTATCAGAAATTTCAGAAAATGTTGAATTTGAATTTTCACTCTCTAGTTTAAGCAGCTTGTATGGTGCTGGGTCATTCCCCAGTTTGCTGTCTTCATGCTTGATTAAGTTTTGATTATTATTTTCTTGTTTCACACTATTCGATGTTTCTGTAGAATCACAATTTTGGCCCTGTGAAATCAAGTTTTCATCATAATGACCAGATTCAAGGCCTTCCACATATACTCCTCCAGCCTTTGGGAGAACCCAGTATCTACGTTTATATCTATCTTGTCCTAACGTTATTGCACGAACTCTGTGAGAAGCTTTGAATACTTTTGCTCTCTGTTGGGCATGTTGCTGAAACAGATAAGAGTACATGTAAATACAGATATGCATTAAAATGAATGTTTAAAAAAAAATGGTAAAGACCACCTCCTTTCACTTTTCTAGAAAATGTCTCAGAAAAAAATCCATGGCAACATCTCTGTCTCTTTTATGGCAAATTCAGATTTAATCTAAAAGGGAAAATTGTGAAATGTGGACTTCCTTAAAATAAAAATATATATTATATTTTATTAATTCCACTAACTTCTTTAATTTATTGAATTTCCCAATAAGTTTTTTATTCATTGTTGAGAATTGTTTATTTGTCTGTTGTACATTGTTGATTGTTTGAGGATCAAAATCCATCCAACAAACATCACAAAATATAATAACAGTTCAAGCCAAATCAAAGAACAAAGAGGCATAGTATACCGACATTTCAGTCTCACAATCAATTCAAAAGATACAAACATGAGAAACTAAATGGACATGGACTCCCTAAGGAGTTCACAAGGTAAGGATCTCCTCCTTTATTCTAATATCTATCTGTTGAACATTTAGCAGCTGAAACATTATCTGTAGTCACAACAAAATTGTTTTTTGTTCAAAGAACAGTCATCTTGAATTTTGACCTTTGAACCAAACATTAAGAATTTGTCTCTTTTTTATGGCTTTTTGTGACAAGTAACAGACATTAAACAAAGGATTACATATCAATAAAAACTCAAATAACTTATATTTTACCTTTTGCAACTTCTCAATTTTCTTTTCACATTCTTCTAATGTTAAATTTTCATCCTCCTGTAAATTGGAATAAATTGTAGTATACTGTAATAAATTGCAATGAATTGTAATCAATTGTAGTTATATGTAATTAGTTGTAGTAAATTGTAATCAAATGTAGTCAATTGTATTATTGTAAAATTTTAATAAATTGAAATCAATTGTCTTACTGTAGTATATGAAAGTAGACAACTTATAAGTGCTTAGAATGAAAACTTGTGGAATGGTTTTGTGTTTTTCCTTTGAAGTAAACTGTACTATATGTAAGATACAGTTGGACTTAGGAAAGGGGAGGAGCTAAAATGAATGTCACAAATGTACAATAACTGACTGTATCTCCAGTTATTGTACGCCTCTTTATCTCCCGTTATTGTACACTTTTGGAGGTCAGACTATATTTTTAAAGGAAATAATTTCCAAAAACGAAACATTTTATTAGAAAAAAATAAACATCACATTTTATGAAAACATGTAAAATAAAACATTGTGTCAGCTGAAAAAAAACCTAGAAAAACAAACGCGGTCCGGATTTCATTCATTTTCATCTAATTTGGGTCGAAAAACGACCAGCTTGCTCAACTTTACAACCAAATCCCTTGTTGTTCAAGAAAGTCCTTTTCGCATATCCCATTGCTTTTGAATTACCGCAATTACCAACATATAATGAGATACACAGATTTCGGTAGATATTTAGCTCCATTCTGCCTTCGAATCCATATTGAATTTATCAATCTAGTGCACATGCATGTCAGTGTGGCTCTACTCTCTGTATTTATTGAAAACGTTGACGGTTCAGTTAGTGTTCATATCTTTTTTTTTAATCTTCCTCCAAAACGGCACGGAACTGAACTCTTCTGTCATCCATGTTCAGGGCATAATCAATGTTTGTTTCCCTTTTTTTTCCATTGTTTCAAATGTACCGAGAATACCATATACCAATTTGTCATCACTGGAGTATCAAGGTAAACCCCTTCAGGCAGTACAAATTGGTATACAATATAGAAAGTGAGTAATTGATTAGCAGAAAAAAGACAGGAGTTTAGAAGGAGTTTTATAGGTGTTACTAGCAGAATATTGGTATGTTCATTGAAGAATTGCAAATAAAATATGTTAATCATCCAGGAAATCCGCCATAATATGGTATAATTTACATGTATTTCCCCAAATCATGACCTTGCCTTGGTTAATAAAATGATTATTTATACAATACTTGTATGTCAATCTCACCTCCCCTTCTCCATCTTGGTCCTTCACTGACTGATTTTCATCATATTCGTTTCCACTCTCTTCATCTTTTTCCTCCTCATCATCACTCCCACGTTTACTAGCACTGATAGTACTCATACATGTGCTCTCATCACCATCTTGACTTGTTAACATACTATCATCATTATCTTTGGTTGCCATAGAACTATCATCTTCCTGAATACGTTTAGGACAATGCCTCTTTTTGGCTTGTACAACCCTCAACCTAAAATAAATTTGTAAAATACTTTTAATAAATATCCTTTTAGAATTTCAGCTTTCATTATTTCTCAGTGTTGATCATTTTCTTCTTTAGAATTTTGCTTAACGTTCCTTTCATACATGTATTTCAATAAGCAAGCATTTTCACATGTATACAATGTATGTATATCCAAAATAAATTTTTAAAATATATTATGATCTTTCTTCTAAGCCCCCTTATCCTAGGTAGATCATTTTTTCAAATGTCAATCACGAAAACATTAACGAATTCTTACTTATAACATGGTCCCTCCTACCTATACAACCAAAACACAATTGCAAGAAAGGTTTCCTTCCCAAAGAGACTACTGTCTTTCAGCTCTTATATTTCAAGCCATGATCACAAACTGATCTTGTGCTTTGTTCCTTCAGTATTCTACTGCCATTGTTTTATATCTACATATATGTACAGTACCTCCTTCTTTAATGTCAGTACCTAACCTACGGCCACCCATTACCAATGTCCACTTTTTTTATAAGACATTGGCTATTATTTTTCTTTTTCTTTTTTCCCTATAGTGAGATTTCTTGAATTTACATACATGTATACATGGACATTCAATTTTAGTGACTTTAGCCTCTCAATAGAAAGATCATAATATGAATGACCTCATAACAATCTAATACAAACCTTCTAAGTTTTCCTTCTATCACCCATTTATCTCTTCTTATGTCACCCATATGGTCTAAATTCTTCTCAATTTCTCTGCAAAAAATAACTTGATATTTCTATCTTCATATTCACAGGTTAAAATACCTTGATAAACATTCCTAAATATGCATGCATTACAATTGCCCATGTTTTTGTTCTTTTTACCTTCAAATGATACCAAGAAGACACAACTTCTATTTTTTTTCCTCAAAAATCAATTGGAAAAAAAACCCAGAAAATTTAGTCTGACACAAAATTTTTATGTAAACATGAAATAAATCATTGATAAAAATTTTATAAGTGAATTGACTCAAAATTTGATATGATGTCATAATACATGTACATGTATATGGTCTTTCTCAAAAGTCTCACAATACATGTACATGTATATGGTCTTTCTCAAAAGTCTCACAATACATGTACATGTATATGGTCTTTCTCAAAAGTCTCACAATACGTCTTTCTCAAAAGTCTCACAATACATGTATATGTATATGGTCTTTCTCAAAAGTCTCACAATACATGTACATGTATATGGTCTTTCTCAAAAGTCTCACAATACATGTACATGTATATGGTCTTTCTCAAAAGTCTCACAATACATGTACATGTATATGGTCTTTCTCAAAAGTCTCACAATACATGTACATGTACATGTATATGGTCTTTCTCAAAAGTCTCACAATTCATGTACATGTATATGGTCTTTCTCAAAAGTCTGATACTTGTTTTTTTGTGGGAAATCCCAAAATGTAGCAATTTATAAAATTTCTTTTTATAACTTTATCCTTATACTACTTTGTTACTTACGATGAAATAGATTTCCCACATAACAACTCGTTACACAGAAAAGCTAACACTGACGCTCTCTGGTTCTGGTCCAAGGATTCTAATGATTTGTCAATAAACCAATCACTCATCTAAAATATCAAATCAAATTGCATCTTCCAATCACTTTCCTTTAAATGCATGGCTTAAAAAATGTAAAATGAAAAGACCAACTATATACAGTTAAAAATTGATTTATTTGTTTAATTTGTTTATGCATTTTTTTAACAAGTTATCTCTGCTCAATAAAAACTTAAAATTTGAACCAATTTTATATAGGGAATTCTAAAGCAGTTTTATTAATAGAATATTTAAATCTATTGAAACAAGACAAAGAAGAAAATAGTCACATTTTCTTATCCTAATGGTTCATATTTGAAACATTCATAATTTTTTTTATCAAGCCCTGTTGAGCCCTTAAGTGTAATCCTTACCTTAAATGTAATCCGATTACACTTAAGGTTAAGGACCACCCTTAAATTTAATCCCGGTTACATTTACGGTTGCAGGACCTCCCTTAATTTTAACCGATTAAAATTAAGGGAGATAGTGTACAAATGCCTACAGTACCTACCGTAATTGTAATCCCTCGAAATTAGTTTACAGTTTGCCGCCCTTCCTTTTTGTGGCAATATAAATTTCCTTTTTCCCAACTCCAATTGATTATTTATTTACAATTTTTTACTTGTCTTGATATAGCTAAAATATTGCTAAGTAGACGTTCAAGATAAGTCAAGCGGAAACCGAATTGTCAGCCAAAACGGATAGTCTATGGAAAAGAGCCAATGCAGGTACACCACTACTTATAAAACTACGTCTTGAACGGTAAAATGGTTATACAAATCCATGCAGTACTTATTAAGTGCTACCTGATGGACACAAAATTATGTGACCTTGACTTTAATTTCACAGTCTAGTGACCAGGTTAAGTTTTTTTTCAGATTACATCCATTCCTCAATAACTATAGGTGGTAGGTCAATGATATATGGTTTGTAGGTTGGTCTTGGGTAGTTCAAGTGAGTCTGTTATATGACTTTTGTCTCTGACCTCGATTTCATGGTCTAGTGACCAGGTTAAATTTCTCTGATTATATCCATTTCGCAACAACTATTAATGGTAGGTCAATTATATTTGGTATGTAGCTCGATCATGTGTAGTACATGTCAGTCTGATATGTTACTTTTGCCCTTGACCTCACTTTAACAGTCTACTGACCATGTTAAGTTTTTCTGATTAGATTACTTTCTCAACAACAGTTTGGCATATGAAATTAGTCCATGACCTCAATTTCACGGTCTAGTGACCAGGTTAACCTTCTCTGATTTGATCAGTTTCTCAATTAATACAAGTGCTAGGTCAATAATATAAGTATGAAGGTTGGTCTTAAGTAGTACATGTCAGTCTGGCGTGTGATTTCTGTCCTTGAGCTGTTAAATGAAGGTTTAGTGACCATGTTAATGTTCTTTACAGTAGATCCATTTCTCGACATTTATTAGTGGTAGATCAATAATATTTTGTATGTCACTTGGTGTGGGTAGTTTATGTCAGTCCGGTATAAGACTTTTGCCCTTGACCTCAATTTCACAGTCTAATGATCAAACACTTTAAGTTTCTCTGATCAGATTCATTTCTTAATAACTGAAATTGGTGTAATTTAGGTTAATTTTCATAGTATATTTCCTCATTTCCTTTGCAATTTATCTAACAATTTCCCACCGATCCATGTGCTGACGGGAGAGACACCTATTTGGGTCCACACTTGTTGTGAATTTGCAGTCAGTGGGAAGCACATAAAACAACTTCATCAGTGAAATCCGGTTTGTGATCCGTTTGGCAAGTTTCCGAGATATACAATTGACGTTACGTGGAAAGAGTGAGATATTTGAATTCTAGTCCTATACGATTTGAATTTTGCGTCAATATTAATAGCGTCGGGGTAGACACAATATATCACAATACTTCCCGTAGCTTCGAATCTCTAGAATTTATGTCTCTGACAAAACTGCATTTAAATATATTTGTAAAGATGTCGCATTGTCCTCAATATTGAACAACAGTAGCATCACACACGAAACTCTCTGCAGGATTTGGCAAGGAAGCATCAAGTATTTCCGTACAAATCCAAGAATCGATGAGAAACAGTCTGATCCGATAAATGAAAGTATTTATTTTTTTTTTTTGCTGTCTGATTGTTCTTAGAAAGAAGGAGTAAGTCGGAGGGAGTCGTATGCAGATAGTGATTTTGTTATTCGAGCTTATATTAGACAACCCATCCTGGTCACCTTTCCTGTAAATGTTTATTCTGACTGTATTTTTTTTTATCTTCCCGTTCTTTTAGAGGGGAAGGAGGGGGTCTGATCTCGGATTCACGTGAAAATATTGACAGAATTCCGATTTTCCCAGTAAATGAATGACTTTTTCCTGATCCTGAAAAATGAAGATTCCTATTCCGTTTATCATGGGTATTGTTACGGGTTAATCCCGGATCAGCCAGTTGAATAAAACAACTAATCACGGAGTCCCGAAAAAGATCCTTCTGTCTCTCATTTTTCGATTCCATTACAACGGTTGTCATTAGGAAAATTTTAACCCTCAGAATAGTGTCTACAAATCTTTCACATCCTTTCTGTACATTTTCTTAGCTACTTAATTTATCCCCATGGAAACGCTAGCAATTATGGTATTTCTAAAATAAAAAAAAAAACAAAAATTGGTCGGTAGCTTGAGTCTGGTTGAAAATATTGTTTAAAGGTCAGAATTTCTATCATTTTCATACAATTCCGTCTACTTTTCTGTTTTAGGGAATTTATTTTTACATTTCTTTTGTATAATATTTTGAAACAATTCTGAGCACTTTTTCTCCGCCCTTTTTTGTTTCCATGGTAACGATGGCTATTTAAAACAAATATGACTCATAATCATGCCATGGTGGATCACGTTTTCTTATCTTATATTCGCTGCTAATTGTAAACTAATTCCGAGGGATTATAATTACGGTTGGTACTGCGGGCATATGTACACTATCTCCCTTAATTGTAATCGGTTACAATTAAGGGAGGTCCTGCAACCGTAAATGTAACCGGGATTACATTTCAGGGTGGTCCTTAACCTTAAGTGTAATCGGATTACAATTAAGGTAAGGATTACACTTAAGGGCTCAACAGCGCTCTGAAAGTACCCAACATAAATGGTCAGTTGGGATGTTATTCGATAAAATTTACCTTGTCTGTGATGATAGAAATTGGACAAGAAATATATTATCAAGTGCTGAATTGTTGAATGTTGGACGAACGCAATTATAAACATGATACCTCTTCAATGAAAATGAAATGATGTACTTGTTAAGTTCAGCTTACTCGAAACGCTCAAACACTCATANCATTTCTTAATAACTGAAATTGGTGTAATTTAGGTTAATTTTTATGGTATATTTCCTCATTTCCTTTGCAATTTATCTAACAATTTCCCACCGATCCATGTGCTGACGGGAGAGACACCTATTTGGGTCCACACTTATTGTGAATTTGCAGTCAGTGGGAAGCACATAAAACAACTTCATCAGTGAAATCCGGTTTGTGATCCGTTTGGCAAGTTTCCAAGATATACAAATATATTAAGGTCATTGACGATACGTGGAAATAGTGAGATATTTGAATTCTAGTCCTATACGATTTGAATTTTGCGTCAATATTGATAGCGTCGGGGTAGACACGATATATCACGATACTTCCCGTAGCTTCGAATCTCTAGAATTTATGTCTCTGACAAAACTGCATTTAAAAATATTTGTAAAGATGTCGCATCGTCCTCAATATTGAACAACAGTAGCATCACACACGAAACTCTCTGCAGGATTTGGCAAGGAAGCATCAAGTATTTCCGTACAAATCCAAGAATCGATGAGAAACAGTCTGATCCGATAAATGAAAGTATTTTTTTTTTTTTTGCTGTCTGATTGTTCTTAGAATGAAGGAGTAAGTCGGAGGGAGTCGTATGCAGATGGTGATTTTGTGATTCGAGCTTATATTAGACAACCCATCCTGGTCACCTTTCCTGTAAATGTTTATTCTGACTGTATTTTTTTTTATCTTCCTGTTCTTTTAGAGGGGAAGGAGGGGGTCTGATCTCGGATTCACGTGAAAATATTGACAGAATTCCGATTTTCCCAGTAAATAAATGACTTTTTCCTGATCCTGAAAAATGAAGATTTCTATTCCGTTTATCATGGATATTGTTACGGGTTAATCCCGGATCAGCCCGTTGAATAAGACAACTAATCACGGAGTACCGAAAAAGATCCTTCTGTCTCTCATTTTTCGATTCCATTACAACGGTTGTCATTAGGAAAATTTTAACCCTCAGAATAGTGTCTACAAATCTTTAACATCCTTTCTGTACATTTTTTTTTTAGCTACTTGATTTATCCCCATGGAAACGCTAGCAATTATGGTATTTTTAGAAAAAAAAACAAAAATTGGTCGGTAGCTTGAGTCTGGTTGAAAATATTGTTTAAAGGTCAGAATTTCTATCATTTTCATACAATTCCGTCTACTTTTCTGTTTTAGGGAATTTATTTTTACATTTCTTTTGTATAATATTTTGAAACAATTCTGAGCACTTCTCCGCCCTTTTTTGTTTCCATGGTAACGATGGCTATTTAAAAAAAATATGACTCATAATCATGCCATGGCGGATCACGTTTTCTTATCTTATATTGCAAATTGTAAAGGAATTCCGAGGGATTACAATTACGGTAGGTACTGCAAGCATATGTACACTATCTCCCTTAATTGTAATCGGTTACAATTAAGGGAGGTCCTGCAACCGTAAATGTAACCGGGATTACATTTAAGGGTGGTTCTTAACCTTAAGTGTAATCGGATTACAATTAAGGTAAGGATTACACTTAAGGGCTCAACAAAGCCCATGATAACAGAATTTAAATATGATTCTTTACCTCATTAGGTTTGCCATTCCTGGCAATGATAAAGATACGGAGGACTTCTGAAACCACACCGTCAGTAATATCAACATCAATAATCTTCTGTCCTAGTCTTGTCATTGCCTGTAAAACAATTGATAATTAATGTAAAACAGCCAATCAAAGATTGCGATCCCCCTGCTACCCCTTTTTGGACCCCCTCCCTATGTAAAAAAAGACAAGTGTTTTTGAAACTATTATATATATAAATTAATCATCGTAACTGTAAAACACCAAAAAGATATGGTTGCTAGGTAGAATTCCCAAAAATAATGGGTCTTTGAGAGTTTCAGGAACTTTACCAAAATTAGAATCAAAGATTTTTGCAACCTGGCTGTTGAAAATCATCATTTTTACTGTAAGGAATTGAAAGAGATATGGTTGCTAGGTAGAATTCCAAAAAATAATGAGTCTTTGAGAGTTTCAGGAAATTTACCAAACTTAGAATCAAAAATTTTTGCAGTCTGACTATGGAAAATGATCACTGATACTATAAGGCATCAAAAAAGATATGGTTGCTAGGTAAAATTCCAAAAAGAAATAAGTCTTAGAGAGTTTCAGAAAATTTACCAAAATTAGAATCAGTTTTTTGCACTCTGATTATTGAAAATGATCTTCAGTACTATAAGGAATTGAAAAAGATATGGTTGCTAGGTAGAATTCCAAAAAATAGTAGGTCTTTGAGAGTTTCAGGAAATTTACCACATTAGAGTCAAAAGATTTTTGCAATCTTACTATTGAAAATCATCAATGAAAATATAAGGCATCAAAAAAGATATGGTTGCTGGGTAAAATTCCAAAAATAATGGGTCTTTGAGAGTTTCAGGAACTTTACCAAAATTAGAATAACAGTTTTTTGCAATCTGACCATTGAAAATGATAATTAAATCTAAAAGGCACCAAAAAAGAAGATATGGTTGCTAGGTAAAATTCCAAAAAATAATTGGTCTTTGAGAGTTTCAGGAAATTTACCAAAATTAGAATCATATTTTTGAAATCCTAGTGTTCATACTAGCTGATGACATTAAAATATTGCTTAATTATAAAACTTCATGTTGAAATTTCAAAAATTATTAGTCTTTGACATTTTCAGGAAATTTACCAAATTTGGCACCGGGTCTAAATTCCAAAAGCTTAGAACGTATTCAAAGAGCAATTCCAATAATTCCTCATGAAAATATAAACTACAAAATCAAAATTATATATAGAGTTCCAGTCGTTCTGATGAGTACTAATTGTTTAACATTTTTTGGCCCCTTCAGGGCATGCCCCCAGGGGTCATACCAAAAGTCCACTATCATCAGTAAATGAGAAGCATATAATCGAACTTGCATACAAAGTTTCAGCTTCCAAACATGAATACTTCAGAAGATTTCGCTTATTACTGGATATCTTGAAATACATTTTCGCTCATTTTTCCGCCCTGAGGGCAAATTTCAAAATTCCGAAACCTTCGGTACAGACAACTTTTATAGTGTTACTTACAAGGTTTCTGCAATTTAAGGTGTAAGAGGAGTTCCAGCGGAATCGATTTTTTCATTTTGGACCTCCTAGAGGCCATGCCCTGAGGGGTCATACCAAAGTTCCGACACCCTCTGTGAAGTTGCTACATAATTTGTGAGTCCAAATCCGAATTTCAACTTTCTAGCCCAGATGGCCTTGGAAATTTCTTCAATTATTGGATATTGTGAAAATTCGTTTTTGCCCATAATTTGCCCCTAGGGCGTTTGACCTGAATTCCGAATCCACAGTGCGCTACTTCTGATCATACTCTAGTATGGTGCCGAGTTTCAAATTTGTATCTCTTATAGTTCCAGAGCTATCGGGGAGCATTACAAACGCACATACGTACGTACGTACGTACATACGGACAGACTGCATGACATAATCCCCCCGCTTTCGCTAAGCGGGGGATAATAAAATTGACAATTAAAATTTAAAGCATTTTCAGTTTATACTGGTTCTCTTTGTCACATACATGTACTGTGGAAGTACTTTTATTCATGGACACCAATTTTCGTGGTTTTCATAAAAAACACTATTTCGTGGGTACTTAAATTCGTGGTTTTGAGTTCTGTGCATTACAACTCAAAGGAAAAATGCATTTCGTCGGGAACTTAATTTCGTTGTTCAAGCGAACCACGAAATCCATGAAAATTGGAACCCCATGAACAATTGTACTTTCACAGTATCTTCTAAAATTCATAGCAAGATTGCAATTTTAAAACTGTTTTCACCCAAAACATGACACCTAGGCAGACCTGTCAAGATTCATGCCACTCGTGTGTAAAAAACCAACTATTAAAGGCAGTTTACTTGTTCTTTTGAAATTTTTAGTGTCCCATGAAAATTTGAAAGCAACTGTTTTGGTTTGTAACTCCATTTTTTGGCCAAAAATGTACAGGTTTAACTAGTCGAGTACAACGAGGCTTCAAAATTGAACAATACACATGAATTGACTTTAAAATCAATGGATTGATTGACTGATTAATTAGTTGGAGTTTAACGTCCAATGAACAATATTTCAGCTATATCCAGACGAGAACAAGTTAATCAATTCCAAAAATTGTAAGTAAAAGAAGAAAGAAACAAAGGTGGAAGGGATAACCGGGGCAGTGACTTTTGATTGCCACTGGAAAAGGGGAGAAATGGGTAGGGGCAAGAAATTTAGCCGTTCATATGCCACCCAGTGCGTCTGCCCTCTTTAGAGAAATATAGATGGGGTCTTTATACTGCATGGAGCATGGCGTTTCTCCATAAAGTTTGGCAGTCAGGCTTTCCGTAATATGACCTGACTACACTGCATAGACAGGGCATTCCCCTATCCACCAACTGGGGACGCGTCTGGCAGCTCTGTAGCCGAAGCTAAAAACCGATTCAGGTGCCGGCCTTTGTTAGGAAGACTCATACTCCAAGCTCAGAGAATGTAGGCCTATTCTTCAGCCAGGACCGAAAATCAATGGAAATCAAGCATGACTCCCAAATGGTTCATGAAGAACCAAGAGTAACTTCAAGGTGGTTTTAAATGTCAGCTGTAATATGTTAGAAAAATACATACCTCCTTAGGATTAGGTACACCAGGATCTATAACTGCATATCTTGTTAAATGTGACACCAAGGCTATATAATCCTCTGTATCCTCCTCATTTTTACCGATCACAGCTTCTTGTAAGGTTCTTAATGTTGGTAATGTGTCATTATCTGTAAGATATCAGAAATTTGAGAGTAAAATTCCCAGTGCATGTAGACCAAGTCTTTAAGACAGTTCAATAGACCTCAACGTATTTCCATGGTAATCTAATGTATTTTCCCCGCTGATTGCCAAACACCATATCTAGATGTATGAATAAGGAACATTTAGACTTACTTTGCTTTTCATTGGTAAAGTATTTGTGCATGTATTTAAACTTTGTTCATCACTGATTTCAATCTTGAATTTACCATTTACAATTTCTTACTTTGGTTCAAGTTAGTGGCCAAGTTGTTTGGAGAAAATGATCTTTTTTTTTCCATACGGGTTCATGTTAAATTATTCTCTACACAGGTGGCTATTGGACTAGGTGAAGATCTGCTGTCCAATTTTGAGGACAAGCTAAAGACAATTGTGAGTAAGTTTGGTTCTACAATGTAGTTGACCAAGTACATGTATTTACAGGGGAGAAAGTGATTGAATGTGTTCTCCTACAGTTTAACTATGGTTTAACAGTTAAAAAGAAAATACATGTCAATTTTCTAACAACCTCCTTTTTACTCACCAAATCCTAAAGCATCAGCAAAGTTGTGTAGAAATTCCAAAACCATGAGAATATCTGCAAATGCAGGACCATCTAATTCTGTTCCTTTAATTCTGGGATATTCTGGTAAAACCTACATAAATAAAGTTTCAAAATATTTATTGATACAAATTATATACATACATCTGTCTGAAATTTATGCCGTGCCATAAATACCCTATATGTAGAATTTTACATATGATGAATTTTTCAGGGTTGAAAATCTAATGTAAACTTTACCCTCTACTTCCCATTACATGTATATGTAAGGTTTGGGTACCCATAAACCGGTTTAACCCTACCGCTGGCTTTTGCTAGTACCGGTACCAAGTCCGGCTGTACCGAGTTGCTATCGTTGTTTACGTTTGTCTTTTGTATTTTTGTTGTGGGTTTTTTCATGTGGAGTTCCTATTTATTTTGTGGCATGTGACTATGTTTTTCTGCCATTGTAGGTGTTTCCTGTTATCTTTTTTAATCTATATGCATTGAATAAAACAGTAAACACAAATTATAAACATACCAATATTTGACTATCATATCGCCATCAAAATCCAAGGTGAAAAATAACCTTAAATGTGATATCACAAAATCTAGACTCCACATAATGAAAGTACATGCAATAGGAATAACAGATAGCTTAGGAGTAACTCTTTTAAATATCGAATAATTAGAAAATCTATCTGGTATTTAGTTCATATGAAAGCTGAACAGTTAGTATGTTCTAAGAGTTCCCCATGTATTCTTTTTAATGTAGCTGAAAAACACTGATTTCGCCCTTGTGTTCAAAGCATACAATAATAGAACAAAAGTTGTCAGACGACAACATAGCTCGCCGGGGATTCCATTAACCTCAATGCACAATAAATTCAAAAGTAATAAAAAGCTTTCTTCACAGGAAAGTTTCATATCAAATATAAACACCCTATCATTAAACAACTTAATTCTAGAAGCAAAGTTAAAAGTTTTTAAAAAATTGCCCTCAGGGCAAGGTCAAGGTCAAAATGTCTACAAATTTGGTATCACCAGAAAGCTCTCACAATAAAAAAGTTACATACAAAATATAAACACCCTACCACTAAAGGCTGACCTTCTAGAGGAAAGGTTTAATTTTTTTTACAAATTGAACTCAGGGTAAGGTCAAGGTCAAAATGTCTACAAGTATGGTACCAGAAGAAAGCCCTCGTCATCAGGAAGTTGTATACCAAATATGAACACCCTCCACTAAAAGCCTACCTTCTAAAGGCAAGGTTAAAGTTTTTTTAAAAATTGCCCTTAGGGCAAGGTCAAGGTCAAAAAGTCTACAAATATGGTACAACTAGAAAGGTCTCCATCATAAGGAAGTAACATACCAAATATGAACACCCAAACACTAAAAGCCTCCCTTCTAGAAGCAAGGTTAAAGTTTTTCAAAAATTTGCCCTTAGGGCAAGGTCAAGGTCAAAATGTCTACAAATATGGTACCACAAGAAAGCTCTCATCATAAGGAAGTTACATACCCAATATGAACACCCTAAAATTAAAAGCCTACCTTCTAGAGGCAAGGTTAAAGTTTTTTAAAAATTGCCCTAAGGGCAAGGTCAAGGTCAAAATGTCTACAAGTATGGTACCAAAAGAAAGCTCTCATCACAAGGATGTCATATACCAAATATCTACATCCTAGTTCTTCAGGTCTCCATTCCACAGGCCAGGTTAACGTTTTGCTGACGATGCCGACGACGTCGACCCCGGGGTGATGACAATAGCTCTCCGGACAGTCGTCCCGGTGAGCTAAAAAATAGTAATGGTGGATAACATGATACCCTGCCACGTTTCACAAAATTTCTAAGTTAAAAGGGCCATGACTCCACAACGATGTGTACCGCTGAACCCAAAATTATACTTGGCCTGTGTTTTGTGGTAAACAATTTACATACCATGTTTGAAGACAGTATGTTGTTTCATTCAAAAGTTATGAGTACAAAACCCTAAAATTTGCCAAAAATTATAAGTTTAAAGGGGCATAACTCCAGAACCCCTGGACCTCGGAACCCAAAATCGAACTTGACCTGAGTTTTTTGATAAACAATTTACATAC
Organism: Modiolus philippinarum; assembly: GCA_002080025.1. Taxonomy (NCBI): domain Eukaryota; kingdom Metazoa; phylum Mollusca; class Bivalvia; order Mytilida; family Modiolidae; genus Modiolus; species Modiolus philippinarum. Next base: position 32,832 of record MJUU01004167.1, read on the forward strand.
CAAGTTTGAAGACCTTGTGTTATTTCGTTCACAAGTTATCAGTCAGAAACCCTAAAATTCACAAAATTTCAAAGTTTAAAGGGGTATAACTCCAGAACCCCTTGGACCTCACAACCCAAAATCAAACTTGACCTGAGTTTTGTGGTTAACAACTTACATACCAAGTTTGAAGACCTTGAGTTATTTCGTATACAAGTTATCAGTCGGAAACCCCAAAATTCACAAAATTTCAAAGTTTCAAGGGCATTACTCCAGAACCCCTTGGACCTCAGAACCCAAAATCAAACTTGACCTGAGTTTTGTGGTAAACAACTTGCATACCAAGTTTGAAGATCTTGTGTTATTTCGTTCACAAGTTATCAGTCGGAAACCTTCGGGGACGGACGGACGGACACACGACTGAGGGTATCACATAATACCTCGCCACTTCGTGTGGCGGGGTATAAAAAGATAATCAGTGACATACATAATCATTTTTATTCATGATTGCAAAAGCATGAGTGTAGCATTGCTCAACATCTAGCAAATTCTGCTTAAACCAGTGCTAGCAGCCATCTTGAACTTACTATGAGGTATAAGCAATGCTCATTGTTGAAGGCCTCATGGTGACTTCAAGACATTGTTCCATTTTAGTTTCCAACTATTTTTCAATAATTTTATAACAATGAAAGGATATGGAGTAAATGCACATGAGTCAAAGCCTCAACAAAAACAGGGTAAACAAACGATAGAACAATGCTTTATGGTGGCTTATGGTGGCTTTGAGTTGTTATTACTCCCCTTTGGGTCGTTGTCTCTTTGACACATTTCCCCGTTTCCCTTCTTTTTTCTATTTTTATTGTTGTTCTTCATCTTGACCTGGAACTCTCATGACAAGCAATAATTCACTTACTCTAGAGTCTTTTAGCTGCATATCATCTACAGGTCTCTTTAACTCTCTTAGTAGCTGTAATTCCATTCTTCTCTGTTCCTAAATAATCAATTTTAATTATAGATAATAATACTGTGAACAGGGAAATGTTCCAGGCAGTTTTATTTTGCCGTTTTTGAGAAAGTCCAATATAAAAAAATTCCTAGAATATCATCCAACAAAAATTCATGGTAAAAATTCATGGTAGGTGGGCAATTTTTTTTTATTTCTATTTTTTTTATCATACATGTATATGGTGAAAAATGCTCTAAATTTTTTTTTAAAGAAAATGACCCATAACTGAACAAAAAATCAAAATATGTTTTTTTAAGGGGGGCTGAAAAAATCAGGGCGGAATGGGGATGAGAATCTAGGATATTTTTTATTATGGCCTTAAGGGATAAAGAATGAAAATAAAACTGTTGCAAATATTTTGATGCCATTGGGTCGTTAAGTAGCTCAACTGACAACAGTACTTGTTGAATATGGATCTTTGAATTTCTTGTTTAAACTCTTTAATATTAAAATTGCACACAAAAAATATCTGTAGATTTGATTCATAAGGAATAGACGATATTCCACTTTCAAATTTTTGGGTAATTGTCGACATCTTACCCCGAATCTACTGGAAACTGGTACCTGACGTCAGTTGAGCGTAATCTAGGAATTCTCCTATTTATTTTCTTGGCCTAAACTAATTTGGTTGGAAATGACCCGCCTGGGATAAAATGTTGATTTATGACACGTTCGGCTTTTTTCCAATCATAAACATCTTTCATATGTTGATAGAAGAATTTATTCCCTTTGCCCTCATACAGCAGGACGCCATTTTTACCCCGTTTGACCTCTTTGACCCGCCATTCTAATACCCGGAACGTTCCGGAATTGGACTTTAGGAAGAACGTTTATTAAATTTACCAAATTCTTTACCAACATTGATTATCAAAAGATTTCTTGTTGTGAAATTCAGTAATTATTAAATCATCACAAGCTTATCCCCTCTTACTGAAAAATCAGTTCTGTAAAGATCTCCAGACATTAATTCATTAATTCATTTGTATGAATGACTAAGTAATTACCATTTTTCTTTCCCTAGACATTTTCTTTTCTGCTAATTTTGATTCTTTCAATCTGTCCCTATCCTGTATAAAAAAATATATAATATATTTGTAAATTAGGTTTACATAAATCAATAGATCTTCATGTATCTATTTATCTTACATGTAGTTGATTTTCATATGAATACTGTAAAACAACCTTTTTTGTGAATACTTTATTTTGTGTTTTGTCCCTCATAGTCATCTTTGTGGCACTTAATTTTTCACAATGTTTTGTTTCTGCTGATACATTTGTATAAGGGTATCAAATATTTGCGACGATTTATTTTTGTGATATTTTCACGCTCATGATAATCGTGAAAATAAAATGCTCACAAAAATTAGTTGGTTTAAAGTATATGACTCACTGTACCTTTATTATTTTGGTCAATTTTCATTCATCTAACGTAGGTAATCAACGATTACAGAGTTCGCCTCGTTATGGCACTTTGTCACAGTAACAAAATCTTGACTGGATGTTGACATCGCATTTGCATGCCTAAGCAAGGTTACATGATCCTACCATGTATAGTGACTGAGATCTGAACTTGCCTGAAAACTTGGACATAAATCACTCATGCGTAAAAACATAAGTCAAAGTGACCTACTTTTGCCTGGATGCTGATGTACCATCAGGGATGCATGCCTATGCAAGGTTACATGATCCTACCATGTAAAGTGACTGAGATATGAACTTGTCCCAAAACTTGGATGTAATTCAATCAAGCGGAAAATGTAGGTCAAAGTGACCTAATTTTGTCTGGATGCTGATTTACCATCAGAGTTATATGCATATGCCAGGTTACATGATTGTACCATGTATAGTGACTGAGATCTGAACTCGGACGTAAACTTGAATGTAAGTCATTCAAGCGGAAAATATAGGTCAGAGAGACCCAATTTTCTCGGAGGCTGTGAGATAGCCCAAGATGCATCTGCATACAAAGTTGGATGATCCTACCATACATAGTTGCAGAGATATATGCCTAAATGCGGACGCGGACGTAGACGTAGACATAGACGTAGACGTAGATGCAGACGAGGACGTCGGGGGTACTCCAATAGTCCCCCTCAACTTCGTTGAGGCGAACTAAAAATTATCACAAAATTGAAGAATGTGCCCTTCAGACACAGATATTCAAGATCTCTTGAAATCGAAACCCTCTAAATCATCAAGGGAAATAACTACATGTACGTACATCTATTTAATGAATATAAAACAGGTTCTGTCACCTGTGATATTAAGGATATGAACTGGTTTGGTTTGGATATCATGGTGAATTCTCAGGATATCACCTGAAAATCTATCTTTATTTGAAATTTTAATATGATGTGCTTAAAATGCTTTGTATCTAAACTTGTGGTAAACTCGTCATATATTCATGACTGTTCTAATATCACCAACATGTAAATATGCAGTAAGAAATAAGGGCTGTTCCAAAAAACTTGGTCTGGGACCCTTTGAAGGCACTTCATATAAATTGCTATGGGTGGTTGTGTTTTCTTCATCCTTTTGTATTGTACATATGGGGAAGAATTCTATGGGTGGTGGGGGTCAATAAAAAGTGCCTTCAAACCCCCCGCCCCATGTCAATTTTTCTGGAACAGCCCTAAGTAAATGCACCCTTAATATATAGATTTTTATATTTTCTTGTTTTGTTCATGTCCATACAAAATAAACATCAAATTTTGGTGCGCATCTATAATTTTTGCTTATTTCTTGTGGTACATGTATGTTTAATAAGCTGAACAGTTTTTTCTGATAAAGGATACTAAAGTTGTCAACCCAAATTTTCTTGAAAATTAAATACATTTTTTTGCAACTGCTAAGTTGACCTTTGGAACAACAACTCTAAAATTGATAGCTTTCTGTCTAATGTTACAAAGTTTAATTGAAGTTTGATTTTAGTCAAAAGCTACAAGTTCTTAGGCTTATAGCAAGTGTTAATTTCATACATTACATCTTGTTGCTAATATTTTTACAAGTTGTTCAAGTTTATGAATGGGTGGTGCATGATGATGAAAGATAAATACAAATTAACATATGTCATTTGTCCAATGAATTCAATTTTTGATAATGTAAAAAAATGCATCAAGTAAAACAAAAGTAAATAATTATGTCGCCCCAGACGTAGTCGGGACGACATATTGTTTTTGGTCCGTTTCTTTGTTATTATTATTATTACGCTTTCTTTCTTTCTTCCACCTCTTTTTGTCCGGCTTATATCTCAATGATGCCTGAGCAGAAATCATTCATATTTGGTACAAAGTTGGAACACTATCTGGAGGGGTGCACGCAAGTAAAATTTTTTTCTAAGTTGGCGCCATTTCCAAGATGGTGACCAAAATACGAAAAATTCGAAATTCATCCAATTTCAATGAAAATTGAAATTTTCTCAATCATGCTTGGACAGAATTCATTCATATTTGGCATAAAGTTGGATCACCATTAGGAGATGTGCATTCAACAACAAAAATTTTCAAAATGGCACCGGTTGCCATGGAAACGGCAAAAAAGGCGGGAAAATCAAAGTGCTCAAAATTGGATGAAAATTTACAGAAAGGTTTCTTAGGATACGGTTGCCATGGAAACAGCAAAAAGGCAGGAAAATCAAAGTGTCCAGAATTGGATGAAAATTTACAGAAAGGTTGCTAAGGACATGGGGGAAAGGTTTCTGATGTCCAAGACTTCAATATTGCACCGGTTGCAATGGAAACGACAAAACAGGCAGGTGAATCAAAGTGCTCAGAATTGGATGATCAATTGATTTTCAACGAACATTGATTTCTAGGTAGATTTTGATGCTGCGAAAAAGCTGGAATCATCTAATTGGCTGTCAGGGGCGACATCAGCTATTACTTGCAATTGCAAATCTAGTTCCAATTGCTATTGTAACGTCCAATTTCCTTGGTCAACCTCACAAACAACAACGAGGAAAACAACGAGGAAAACAACGAGGAAAATAGTGCAGTACACGGTGACGTCAAATTCAGTGAAAACATTGTTCTGATTTCAAAGAATTGGAATTATAAGAAATAAAAGTAATTTTGAAGGAGTTTATGGATGTGTAAACGGGGCCTTTCACTCACAAACTTTACATAAAGTCCTTCGGACTTTATTTAGTTTGTGAGTGAGTCGGCCGCATTTACACATCCATAAACTCCTCCAAAATGACTTTTATTCCTATAATAGACCTATATAATGACATACTGCTTGTTTCTTCTGTGCCTCTAATGCCTTCACTAGAAGTATATGTTGCCTTCTTCTTTCTCTATCCTATGGAATATACATGTAAACAAATATGTGAGTTTTAAATTACATTAATAATTGTGCAAATATCCAAAATAATTTGATGACATTTTACATGTTTTAAAGTACATGAGCTTTTTCAATAATTTAAGCATGAAGTGAGATTCAAGAATACTTAACCTTTTACAACCCAGAAACAGATCTTGTTTTGGCTTTCTATGATTAACATAAAACAATTCAAGGATTTCCTTTCAAACTGTCTCCCTTTTGATGAAATTGAATGTCACGTAAATTAACTAGAATTGAATTTTTTATACAAAAATGAATTCCCCCCCCCCCAGTTTGTACTATTCTTTGAGAGATAAAACAAAAGCCAGTTTTATGTTGCAACAGGGTGGCCAATCATTCTGGCTAGATGATATGTACAACTAAGCATGATGGTCAACAATTCTGAGAAGTTTGGAAATCCTATGAAAGATGTGGGAAAATTAGCGTCCACAAATTTAATTTTGTAAAATTCTAAGTCAAAAAGGAGCATAACTCCAACAAAATTTGGCTCATCAATCAGGCGAGATGATATGCACAACTAGGCATGATGGTCAACAATCCTGTGAAGTTTGGTTGAAATCCAATAAGAGATGTAGGAAAATTGGCATCCACAAACTTAATTTTTCAAAATTCTTAAGTCAAAAAGGGGCATAACTCCCATAAAAATTAGCCAATTAATCCAGCCAGATGATTTGCACAACTAAGCATGATGGTCAACAATCCTAAGAAGTTTGGTTTAAATCCGATGAAAGATGTAGGAGAATTGGCGTCCACAAACTTAAATTTTGCAAAATTCTAAGTCCTAATATCATAAAGTGCTGAAATTAAAGCACTTAAATCTTCCTCTTTATGTCTTATATTATATAAAGGTGCTCCTATTTAAAGGAGGGATATACAAACAAAACAATGATTTTACCGTATTGACCTGTTCTTTCATCATGATAGCCTGTTGTCTTTTCATCTCTCTTTCCTACAAAACAAAACACAACATTTAATGTATCATTACATTTCTGCATATACAAGTTTGTTATTTTTTTTCAATATGCAACATTCTATTATTTTTTCACAAAATACCAGGATTTTAAATTCCAGAAAAAAAATAAAATAAAAATTTTGCATTTACTTCACTGATATTTCCTATTTTTTATGTAAATAGAAAATTATTTTATTCAATACTTTTATCGCTAAATTCACAGTTGAAAAATTATCATCATGTTCTTTGTAATTGAAATAAAGAAATTTTTAAAAACAAATGTATCATTAATTAAATATAAGTCACAAAAATGTAATGATAAAATTCAGTTTACAAGATGTGTTAAATTTCATAACTCTTGAATTATTATTAACAGGTAATTCAACTTATTAAAAAGTCCTCTTAAAACGCCATGGTGTAAACTCCACCAACTCATAAAATATATTTGTCAATCAGAAATCTCAAGAGCAATGACATTCCCATAATGCCTCTCAATTTCTGAATAAGATCATTTTATGGCGAAAAATAACAATTTACTGGTTATGCTTGCAGCCGTAATTTGTAACTATCAAATTCATAACAGACACTTTAGTAAACAAATATTTCCTTACACACTTGAAAACTGCAATAAAAAAATTATTGCAATGTTTTAATTTTGGAAAAGAGGTATAATTCATGACTAGTTCCAAATTCAAATAAATATTTAAAGTTTGAAGACAGAATCTTCAACAATCAGACAGACGCTCAAATAACTGAGGGCATTAAATATTACCTCCAATGATGCTAACTTTATGAGATGGGGTATAAAACTATACTACAGTAGATATAGCACAAAATAAAAAAAATAACTGAAATTCAAATAAAATAAATTTAAAATACATATATACACAGATTACGTGTTATATAAAATTAAATTTTAGAAGGTTAAGTCCTTACAACAACACCAACAGTATCAGAGAAGGGAAAGCAAGAAATAATAATAAAGCTATGCTGACTACAGGTAAAAACTGGCAGAAATGTGTGTTATATGTTAAAATATATTTATGTGACTAGTAAGGGTTATAATAATTAATCTCTGGCTATGGTAAATCAGATTTTAGAATTCATATTCAGTTTCTCTAAATAATAAGGGATACTGACTATTAATACGTGAAATTATTCAACTTTCGTCTCAAATCTAGTTACTCATCATAATAAGATCAATTTAAGTTGCACATTACAGACACTGTAATGTAACATTACAGACACTGTAATGTAATAATTCAATCCCAAAAAGGGAATTAATTAACTAAAATTTCATAAATTCAATATTCTGCTCATATCAAGGGAAGTAACTCCATAACGTAATAAACATATCTGAGCCAAATATACATTTTTATAAGAATAAGTTAAGTAAACTGAAACCTGTCATACCCTGAGTTAACCAAAAACCACATATACATGTAGTTCCAAATTTTAAGAATCTCTTCAAACATAAAACAACTTTTATACCTTGAAAACAATTACAGCAATTTAAATTGTTTGACATTAAACAAGAGGATAGTGGCAAAGGGATCATATTAATTCTTATACTGGAACCTGGTTATATCAATATGCACACCCATCATAATATATATATATATTTATTACATACTTAGTAGAAATAAAAGCGTTTTTGTATGATCAATATGACCGGAAGTAAACTGTCCATATTTCACACCCCAGGAAAATAATATTTTATGCTCCTCGTGCATCTCTGACAAAATAAACGACTTCCGGTCCATATTGGCCTGGGCAAATAAACGACTTCCGGTCCATATCGGCCTGGCATTTCTAAACGTCGGAAGTATGTAATAAAAAGTTTAATACATGTGCATTTCCATATTGACCTAATTATCATCCCTCGACCCATATTGTCCCTCGACTTCGTCTCGGGCCAATATGGGTGTCTCGGGATGATAACCAGGCCAATATGGAAATGCCCATGTATTAATCTGTATATATTCATTAAATAATTAAACAGTATATAGCCTCTTACAAAATATAAATAAAAATAAATCAAGCTACAGATGTTAACATAAATTTTATATGCAACTGAAAATACAAATGTAAGAGAGAAGCTAGTTCCTGCAAAATAAATATGTTAGCAGAGAGATGACTATACAGTGAGTTATGTACACTTACTCGCTCCATATGATACCATAGTAAGTTTGTCTGGAAAATTTGTAATACAAGGTCATTTCAAAGTCACAATTTTCTGGAGATGTTTGAAAAATGTCATTAACCAAATCCTTTCTAAAATTGCATGTATTTAGTTAGGTCAAAATAAAAAAAATACCCTAGATTCTCATTCCACCCCCCCCCATTTTTTCATCTGCCTCAAAAAATTTTATTGGTGATTTTTTACCCTAATTTTTGTAAATTTTTTTAAAATGACAGCATTTGTCACAAAATTTGATAAAAAACATACAATAAAATTCTATGCCAGCCCCAAATTGCCAAGAAAAATGGATGATAATCTATGAATTATTTCATTATGGCCTTACAATTAAAATAACAAAAGTTATATGTGCCAAAGTTAGTATATTTCGTTCAAGAAAGTGAAATAAAATGCAAATGTAACGTGAATTTATTACAGGTGCTTATTGAGCTTGCAATTTTGATACGAGATTTAAATGACTACTCTATTGCCATACAAACCTCCAGGATTTGTTGAGCTCTCAGTTCTCTTTCCATTCTCATTTGTTCTTGTCTTTGTAGTTTTTCTTGTTCCTTTAATAATCTTAACTGTTCTTGTTGTTTCTTCTTCTCTAACACTGTGAAATATAAAATTGTAGCAAACCTTTACCATCTTTCTTTAAAATTCCCACAAAATTCTCAAAACTGTGATTGAAATTAACTTATGAACTATTTAATATGTCCATATACATTTCAAAATGGCTTGCATTTATATCATGGAAAAGGAATCTAAAATTATTGATTTATCAAGGAAATTAAATGTTCTGAGACAATATGGCCTTTCTTGTTATACCTATAAACATACAATGAAGTCTAATACAAATTTATTGTATGCAAGAAATTACTCTACATAGTCCTATAGTTAATGTCAAAAACACAGGTATATCCCCCTTCATTGCAATTTATAGTCTAGTATTAAATCTTCTAAGCTATGTTAAAAAGTAGTAATTTTAATTAATTAATTAATTTTAATTTCTGCTCTGACAAAATAAATCTTAAGTTCATTTTGGAAATACATTTATTAAATAGATAGCGGTGATTTATCGAGTTTTCTCAGTTAAATAAATGTCATATTGTCACCGGTGAAAATAAAGGATTTCTAGTCACTGGATGACGTCTTAATGAAGCGACGTCACAATGTCTCTTCAATGTCGTCGTCAAGTAAACAACTGGCGATTTGACATGAAAAAATTAATCCGCATCTAAAATCTCGGCTTTTGAGTAGAAAATCTATATAATAAAAAGCATAACTAATCGACCGTCATGAATATCAATAAAAATGTCACTCGTGTCGATCAACGCAGTGGATT
>MJUU01004167.1:51884-99707 GCA_002080025.1 Modiolus philippinarum
GTTAAAGAACCCTTGTAGCAAGCTCTTTTTGGGGTGGTCCGTAGGTGATCGGCTACAAGGCTAAATTCCCCGCCCTTGACGATTTCACCCTACTTTTCCAGTGGCAGTCAGAATTTCCCGTCCTATGGCCCTTTCCATACCCTAAAGTGATTAATTATTAACAAACTTGTTCTCGTCTTGATATAGCTGAAATATTGCTGAGTAGACGTTAAACAATATTCAATAAATCAATCAGTATCCTTTGAGAGATGTCTAATGACTTTACTGTTATGTCTGCATAAATTTTACAATTCCATCTCTGCAAGAAAGTAATACATTTGTCTTGCTTTCAGCAATTATTCTCACAGGCATTACAAAAACATGTTTCTGATTATCAGACTAGGATTTGGAAAGAGTTTTGACTTATTCCACTTCGTACATGAGTGGATATAGGGTAATTACAGTCTTTTAAAATATTTAGTATTGGAGAGGACATTCAGTAATGCTGTCCATCCATATTGAAAATTTCCTTTTGAGGATATAACATGTTTAATGTAAAATAACACTTACTCTCATAACATCTGGTATGGTCTTCATCTTCTTCCCACATGGTGCAAAATACAGAACCTCCCCTATAAACCCTCGTTTTCCTATGGCCAGGATTGTAGTGCTCCTCTTCCAGCCTCGTTCTAATGGAACTCTCAATTCACGTTCGTCAGTCTGAACTCTGGGTCTTTTGGCAGATAAACCATCACATGTATCTGGAAATTTACAGATTCTACGTAAAGTATTTTCATGTAAAAAAACAAAAAATAAAGCTTAAAAAAATATATGTCACACTGCATAAAAGGAGTGAACAAATATTTGTTCCAACTAAGAAAAGTTTCCCAGGATGAAATAATAACAATGGGATAATACAGCCATGATTTTGTAAAACACACAGACATAACCGAAATAGACAACAGGAAGCCAAATACAGCTATGTAATAAAAGAATAGTAATTGATAAATTTGGACTATCAATAGTGGGCATTTAGTAAAATGTGAAGGAAAATCATCCCCGACAATATTTCCCCTTTTAGAACAAGTTATACTGTAAAGTGGCTAATTTTAAAGTTCTATAAAATGTGGGTAGAAACCTGTTTGCATTTCTTTTTATTTCATGTTTCACAATCGATTAAGATAATCACTAAGATCTAAGAATATTTCTGTGAGAAATGATTTTAACTGAATAGATCTAATAGCCAAAATAGCAAAAATTAACCCCTCATGAAAATAAACCTTTTTACAACACCTTTTATACTGTCAAGAATAAATACTTGAATAATTTTCAGTTGAAATTTTTTTTTTACTCTAATATACTATAAAAGTAGTAATTTTCGCAGTGTACTAATTTTCCCTATTTTCGCGGTTGACAAACGACCGCGAAAATAAGTACCCGCAAATACAACAGAAACAATCATTAAGTACTTGGTTGTTTCTAAGCACTGCGAATATGTCCCAGTTCAAGAAACCGCGAAAGTTAGCAACCACGATTATTAATACGTTTACAGTATGTTGTCCTTTGGAAGAAATCTTACGATGGAACTTCTGTCTCATTTTCATTCTTACATACCTTCAGAACATTTCATACATCATAAAATGCATGCTATATTAGATCTCTATAATGCTTGTTTATCTTTATTTGGGCCACACAATTGGGTTCCTTTCCCAAAATACCACCAATTCTTCTAAACCTTCCTGTTCCATAGGCAAGAAAATATTTTCGAAGACTCTTAAACAACCTCCCTTTTCCCTGCTCATTTGGATTTTTCCAGCAATTACCGCTTCACCACAGACACCCTTTCCCTTTTTCACATGCAATTTTTTGTAACAATCACACTTCCCACTTAAACCCAATTGAGACCCCCTATATCTTTCTTATAAAAATCAAATGGTTTGATAAATAATCTACATACCCTCGGACATTTCATCTGCACTCCTTTTTGTTGCTAGGTTACAAGTATCACTTTCTCCAGTTCTGTCCTCAGAGTCGTATTCGTTCCCATGTGATCCATCACTGTCACTTGTATAATCTTCCTCGTTATATTGTGTCAGTCCAGCTTCCGTTCTAATTTTTGTAAATATATTCTCGTCTTTGTTTTCTTGCTCTCTTTCCATTCTGATCTTATTATACAAGGTTTCTGCAAACAGTTTTGATCTCTCGCTTGGTGCCAGTGATTTAGGGGATGTTGGACCGTCTTGTTGTTTGTGTGTTGGTGATCCTAGCTTTGGTTTATGAGTTGGGGATGTTTGTTGTTTATGGGTTGGTGATCCAATGTTTGGTTTATGAGTTGGGGATTGTTGTTGTTGTGTTGGTGACAATGGCTGTTTATGAGTTGGTGATGAAATTTTCTGCCTGTTAGTTGGAGATGACAGCCTTGATTTCTGTGATGTAGATTTAGTTTCAGACTGCTTAGATGCTGCTTTCAGTTTCTCTATAGAAGCCTGGAATAACAAAAGAATATATACACAATGTATGCCATAGGTTAATATAATATAAAACCTGAACAATTACATTACTAGTACTATATCCTTTCAGCCAGAATGCTTTCTGCTTAATCAAACTTCAGTCTGTGAGAAACTGTTTATGCACATATACATGTAGCAAGAATTATAAAATATATGCCTCCAAATTAAAGCCAAAAGGGCATTACAATAAAGTTTCATTTCTCTGAAATATAAAATTACCAATAAACTTTTGGTTTTGGACTTTGAGGTTCCAACAACAGGTGACTGTCCCTCCAGTGGTTCATCATGATCAGATTTATTCAGACTAGCATGAACTTCTAACAACTGATTAATTTTGGCCGATGTTTCCATGTCCTTTATTTGCTGTGCCTTTTTAAACATTTTAAGCTGTAGTTGTTGTTCTTTCAGATTTGCTTCAAACTGCTTCTTCAATTCTTCTTGTTGTTTCTTGTATTCCTACAAACAAAATGGAAAAATTCTAAATACTTATAAAATATAGGATTTGAACGAGCTTTTTTACATTTAATACAGTGAAACCGGTCTAAACCGAACCTTGACTAAACAGAAACCCTGTCTAAACAAAACACAACGTAAAGACCCTTCGTATAAACTTCTATATATTTTGAACCTGTGTTAACCGAAAGCCTGTCTAAACCAAACAAAAATCTTCATTCCCAGAGAGGTTCGGTTTAGACAGGTTTCACTGTATTATAAAATAGAGAAATATACAAATTATAAATAACTAAATATGGAAGTTACTGAAAATTTTAATTTCTGCAGATGGCCATTTCCAAAACTTATGACTCTTCAGTGCAGATTAATCGAAAATATTTGGAAGACCTGATTGAGGACAAAAAAGAGAATTCAACGATTAAAATGGAAATGAATTAATTTGTTTACACAACTATGAGGAGGTCTTTTGCATTCAATAGAACTTTGATAGCTTACTTAAACACCAAAGGGACTGGTGAAAACACTTCAAGTGAAAGGGGTGTTTGAGCTATCGAGGTCAAACTTCAAAATTCCAACATAGGATCCAGAAAAAGTGTTCCAAGTTATTGTACTTTGAGCCATTGAAGCTTAACTGTACAAAATATAAAATGTTATCAAATTCTTAACTTATTTTTCAATGAAAACTAGAGGCTCCCAGGAGCCTGTATCGCTCACCTGGCTTTCAGTTGCCTTAATCAAGGAAACATTGTAAGTTATACAGTTGATCTTCAGTTTCTCAAACTTTTGCAGCTCGAACACCTCCAATATCTTGAACTTTTTTTAAAGTCTGATCATCATTTACTATATTTCTTTGTTGGGTTTTTTTTTCTACAAAAAAGGTTCTTGCTAAGGACCACTTTCGACACCAGTTTTGAAGTCGAGACGTCATTTTGTAAATGGCAGTAAACAATTTTCAGCATTGGTTTTGAAGTCGCAACATCAATATCTATTTGGAAATCAAATTTCATTGAAATCGGACAATGTTGAATTTTCCCGCCTTTTTTTGGTGGCCATTTTAAAAATGGCGGTCAACGAACAATTTTTAACATCAGTTTTGAAGTTGCGACATCAAGACCTATTTGGAAACCAAATGTCATTGAAATCGGACAATGTTGAATTTTCCCACCTTTTTTTGGCGGCCATTTTGAAAATGCCGGTCAATGAACAATTTTCAACACCGGTTTTGAAGTCTCAATATCGATATCTATTTGGAAACCAAATTTCATTGAAATCAGACAATGTTGAATTTTCCCGCCTTTTTTTGGCTGCCATTTTGAAAATGGCGGTCAAGGAACAAATTTCAACATCAGTTTTGAAGTCGCCACAGCATGGCAAACATTTCATCAATTTACACTTAACCTTCATCTTCTATTGTTTTGGAAATAATAGCTGAAAAATACAAAATATTTAAAAAATTCGGTGAAAAAAGGGCAATAACTCCTACAAGGGTTTAAGGATTTTCTTCAAAATTTCAGGGCAAGTAGATCTTGATATGCTGAACATTTTTGCAATTTACACTTGACCTCCATCTGTTACACTTTTTGAAATAAAAAATAAAAAATGCAAAAATTTTGAAAATTTAATGGAAAAAGGGCTATAACTCCGGGATGGGTTTTCAGATTTTCTTCAAAATTGCACAGTGAGTAGATCTCATCATGCTGATCCTTTTTACCCCGTCAGATTTTTGATATCTGTAACGATTTTCGAGTTATTAACCAAAAACTGAAATTTACCCCTATGTTCTATTTTTAGCAATGGCGGCCATGTTTTTTGACCGGCCAACTAATCGAACATAACTTTGAGAAGCCATACCCTGGTGATGATTCAGGCCAAGTTTGGTTACATTTGACCCAGCGGTTTCAGAGGAGAAGATTTTTGAAATTGTTGACGGACGGACGACGGACGCAAAGTAATGACAATAGCTCACATGGCCCTTTGGGCAACGTGAGCTAAAAACAGTATACCCCTATCCCTGATGGGGAGTTGGGGCATTATTACCTTAATTTCTTCAAGAGATATTGAATCTTTTGATTCTGTTTTTGGTGGTCTGCCACGCCCACGTTTCATTGGCTGAAGGATAGATGGTGTGGAATTCTGTACTGGCTTACTCTGTACTCTCTGACGAATCTGGTCTGCAATCAACTTCTTCTTCAATCCATCAATATGAATAGGTGGAACAGAGTTTTGTTTTGATAATGACAAATCTGTGGCTTCTAAACTCTAAATACAGAACAAAAACAATAGTTTCATTTAAGTAAAAAATAAACAAATGCAGTTTGTACATATTTATGAAAAAAAATCCCTTAACAATTCTGGATGATGATTATTATATTCAATAATAATAAAATTCTCTCTTGTACTAGCATTCAAGAATCCATGAACCCAATCTTTTTTTTTAATTTTTGCTAAATCCCGAAATACAAAAGTACTTAAAAACTAATAAAATCCTGATTCCTGTTGGATTTATTTCCCAAAATCATGGGCTTAACTTATAGAAATTCAGAATTCTGAGCTTTAAAATTTCCATTCCCTGCATCCCTAAAAAGCCCCCCTCAGGGATTCAAACTACATAAACTGGTATTTTTTTTATCAAATTTCCCTTAAAATCATAAACATTATATAGCCTGACTAGATTACTCATGGAAAAAAATTGTAATATTCCTGATTTTGTAGATAATGTTTGGCAAGTCTACTTTTGGTCCTGTAACCAGCCAAATGTCTGGCAGATTTTTTCAACTTTTGGGAAGACTGTGTTTATATGATTTACCTTAGATTTACCATCACCATTAATTAAGGAGCTGTCATCACTAAGACTAGAACTTCCACAACTGATATCCGAGTGGCTGTCTGTATCCATGACACCATTCTCCTTCCTCTGTTTATATGAAAAAGAAAGGAAATGGGGTAAATGACAAGGAGACAACATCCCATATCGAGGTTAAAACGACCCAAAACAAAGCATCTAGGGGTCACCGTACGGTCAACACAGTGAGGAACCTCACACCATATAGCAAGCCCTAAATGGCCCCAAAAAGGTAAAAAAGTGAATAAATCAATGGAAACAAACCACATCCAATAACCCAAATATCAAGAAACTAAAATTTCATAAGAAGACACGGACAAGCCAGTCACCAACATATCCCTGACTTGGGACAGGCGCAAAAATTGCGGTGGGGCTAAACCCGCCTTCTTGGATCCAAACCCTCCCCCTATGTGTGGTGAATGGCTAAAAAATAAATACACAAAAAGACTCACAGTAAAAATAAAACTAGAAAAAAGTCCAACTTATCAAGACGAGTACCCTTACAATGAATTACATAAAACATGAAAACAATACACACAGGTACTGTCTGGACAAATGCTCGCAGTTACTGACAGCTAGCTAAGGACATAATTTCCGTTGACTAAGATATCAAGCCTTCTTACATATGAAACTTCAATTGAAATACTTCTAAATAGATTTGGTATAACAACATCATCAATTATGAAAGAAGAACATGATATTGTGCAATGCCAAATACTGCCAATATGAAAAATTGTTTAAATTTAGTTATGGTGTAAAGCATTTAGGAGATGATCAATGTTTTTGCCAACAAAAACCAAAAGTAAAGACTTAACAACAATGCTGTATTTATATCCTTTAAGAATTAGTTTGTTCAATGGGTTAATATATATATTGAAAATTGTCTGAAGTCTTGTTCAGTTCTTGTTGTAGTAGAAGTGAAACACAGAATTGGTATTTATTCAGTAATTCTTATATGGCGTCCTTCAAACGCTTTGAGAACATAACAGGGTACTTATAAGTATAGAGTCCTCGGTGACATCACAATACGAATATCGGACGTCATAATCTTACCCGTAAGTAGTTCAAACGGGAATAACACTATTTTATTAATTTTATCCATAAAAGTGGCCTAATGTTAAACAAAACATGGTTAAAAACCATTTTTTACAACTTTTATATGTTTGGTATGCTGTTTCATGGTCTATTTCGTTTAATTTTTAAAAACCAAAATGGCATTTGAAAACATCCTCCTAGTACCGCTTCAGATTTTCAAAACATTTCTAGACCATATTAAAGTCTAAATAGATTATTATGATTGGGCTTTATGCGAATTAGAACATGGTAAGACCTTATATTTGTCCTCATTTTATACCTTGCTATGGCTCAGTATAAAATACATGTATCGACAAATATAAGGTCTTACCATGTTCTAATAAGCATAGAGCCCGCTTACAATAATCTATTTCTTAAGCATGGACCCTATTTTGCAGGAAATATGAACGTGAAAACAGGAAAAGAAGTAGTGCTTGAAATAGGAACTGCTGAAAACTTTGCAAGTGAGCTGGCAAAAAGTGACTGTTAAATGTGTTTGAAAAACACTTTCCCACCAACTAGAATTCCTTTGGTCAAGAAAAACCTTGAGTATCAAAATCATTTAAACCCTTTAAGGTATTTTTAATTTACCATACGACATAGAGCTAATTCTCAAAATATGCACTTTTTCATATAAAAAAGTTTTTTTCCCAAAAATCATTTTCCGATTTTCCTCAAAAACGAAAGGGAGCTTCCTTTAGTCAAGTTCAACTTTGAGTAAAAAAATGATAAAAATCGGTGAAGGCATTCTTGAGTTATCGTACGACATAGAAAACACTGACGGACAGACAGACGGACAGACAGACAGACAGACAGACAGACAGACAGACAGACAGATGGACAGGCTGATTACTATAGGGCGCCGCCATTTCATGGCGGGGCCAAAATAAAACAGGGTGAACTTAAGGATGTTTCCTGTATTTGTTTTGTCTGATTTGTTATTTTAATCATGTCTCTGGACTTAATTTTTTTAATTAACTTGTCTTTTTGTTTCTGATCTATTCTACAGTAGTCTTTCCATTCATCCTGTTCCAAATGGATTTTTCCAAGACATGATATTATTTTAGCCAAAGCTCAATTTACAACATTTAAAGGATTAATAAAAATGCTGCTTTTCTTTTTTTTTCCTTTCTCTCTTCAAAGAAGTTTTGCTCTCAAAATCTGCATTATATATAACCTAATCAAACTTCATACTTTTAACTAGAGAATGTGATGCCCTGCCAATAAATTTATCGCAACAGATTAACTCAAGTCAATCATTCATAAAATTAGTTCCCTGTCACTGAATTGTGATGAAATAAAAAATTTAACCAAAGTCAATCAACCATAAAATGTAGGTCATGGTCACTCAATTGTTGGTGAAATGGGCAGATCTCTTTTAGCTGAATGTTACAGTGAAATATTATGATGCTACAATACAAAGTAGTTGTTGAGAAATGGACTTAAACACAAAACTTAACCAAATTCACTGAAATGTAAAATATAGGTCAAAGCCACCTAATTGTCAATGATTTGGGTAGTACTCATCAAGGCAATTAATTTGATGAAATATCAGTCCTATAATGTGTAGTTGTTGAGAAATGGACTTTAACCAAAACCTTAACCAAAGTCACTGAAGCGTAAAATGTAGTTCAAAGCCACCTAATTGTCAATGATTTTGGGTAGTACTCATCAAGGCAATTAATTTGATGATCATTGTCCTATAACATGTAGTTGCTGAGAAATGGACTCTAACACAAAACTTAACCAGAGTCACTCAACCATGAAATATAGGTCAAAGTATTGAACTGGCCTAGTGAACTACTATGAATTCATTTAATTTCGTGGGTACCAATTTTCGTGGGTAGAGAAAAAAAGACATTTCGTGGTGTACGTAAATTCGTGGATTGCCACTTGTTCAAAGAAAAAAAAATTAATTTAAATCTATAAAATAAAGATTATAAAATTCATGGCTTCAGTACCTTCAGTATTGATGTCAAAACACCAAAATTCAGAACTGTACCTGTAATTAAAGTGTCACCTGTGATTATCATAGTAATGTGTAGATATTTTGTAATTAGGTAACCATCTGTCATAACCGTACTCCATTCGTTATTTATAAATAGACACCTGTATTGATTGCAAAATAAACATGTCTTTTTCAGCAGAACATAATTAAAACTTTGAAAGTTTAATTAATAATATGATATAAAAAATTGAATTGAGATGGTTCTTGTTCAAACTTCTTAACTGTAAATCAACACTTTAGCGTAATTGATAAACAAAACAGGAAGCCAGTTACCGCTAATTTGTTAACTGGTAAACACTTGGAAATAAAGCATTTTAATTTATTTTTCTGCTATTAAAGGTTCAAGAGAAGGCATATTTACTAATTGTTGGATATATCAGTTAGTTTGGGGCTCAGGAACAAGTGCAAGGTTTATGGCCTTCGTTGATCAGGTCCTTCATTATGTTCATTCATTTGTGTTTGAAACTTGCACAAGGAAATCACATTTCGTAGAGTATTTGAATTCGTGGTTTGGGGACACCCACGAAAACCACGAAAATTGGTACCCCACGAATAAAAATGAATTCACAGTATGTAGTACTATCCAAGATCTACCTACTGGTCTACTATCATTGTTCTATACCTTACAGTTTCTGAGAAGTGGACTTAAACGCAAAACTTAACCGAACGTACAGACGGATGGACAAGAATAACACTATATGCCCCTTCCACATTCATGGACGGGGCATAAAAATCACATGGCTGCCACCTTAAATCATGATGCAGCGATATTAAGCTCCGACAATTTTTACCTGTTGTTTCATTGAAAGATCAAATGCAGATTTTGCTGGAGGTGAAATCATCCCCGTGGCTGATGGGGGAGAATGAGTTAATGGTTTGACTGATCCATTGGTCTTGGACAAAGTATGTCCTGTATCAACCTTCGGTGGTCTCCCTTGCGATTTCTTCACCTTTCCAGACAGTAAACTGACCCCTGTTGTCCCGGCAACAACAGGGGTAGTAAATGTCTTCTTACTGATACTATTTGTACAACTTGATGTGGTGGTTGTTGCTATGGTAGTTGTTGCCTTGGTGATGGTTGTACTTGAAGATGAAGATGATGAAGCAGCAGGTAATTTAGGAGTTGATTTAGGTGACGATTTCTGTTTTGGAGATTCTTTTGATGCAGCAGCAAATAAGCTGTTATATGCAGCTGAAAAAATAAGAATAAAATCATTAAAGAACAGATATTTTCACTTTCTTACAAATTAACATGGGATAACATATGTTTCACAGTTGATTCATTAGCACAAATATACAGACTTTCTGATTAGACATAGCTATCTCTGTGACCGCCTTATTAAATAGGGCTGTAAGAAATCCAGTCTCTTGGGATCATTAGGAAAGTTCTTTAATAGATATTAGTCCCTTGTGGAAAAATTTTAAGTTTCAGTTCAAAATCTGATTCCAAATTCTTTTTTTACTAATTGAGACGATCATTGCTTGTCTACGACCTTTCAAAAGCAATTGCTGTTGAGTTGCTACCAGACACTACTGTAATTGAAGTGGAGATTTGCCATGCCATAAAACTGGTTTAACCCACCGTTTCTTTCTAAATGTCTGTACCAAGTCGGGAACATTGCGGACAACAATTTTTCTGGTGGATTCCACCCGATTTGTCATTTTGTCTCATGGACTTTGGATCTTGACAACTCTATTCTTCAGTAATTTTGTTATTACCCCTATTTGTTTTGTTGTTGTTGTTTTTTTTTAACAATTCAAAACATGTTTATTGCACTAAAGCTGTTAACAATGACTTCGCTGGTTACAGCTTTCACCAACAAAGTACCCTGCTATGTTAGTATCTATATGATCAGGGTATCACATAGATAACATTGTATTTAATAAATTTTTAGTTTAACAATACATAATAATTACATTTGAATAATTATGAATTTACGAACATTTCAAAAAGACACTAAATTATATACTATATTAGAATGTAAAATTTTTTAGAATATTTTCTGGCTAAATTAAATTTTTTAATTTATTAATTGTACTTTTTTGGCCAAATTTGCTTTCGTAAAAGTAAATATAATCTTTAAATTCCTTCCTAAAGACACTGTATACATGTTCAGGTTTACTCGGCTGTTCCAACATAAAAAAGATTAATGTTTGTCCAAAATTCGGTTGAAAATAAATAATCTGAGAAAAAGTGTTGATAATTGTTTGGACTATGACAAAGTTTACGAGAGGAATTTACATTGATTTTCCATATGTATAAGTTTTCTTGATTTGCAAGAATATTAGATAATAACTTCCATCTAAATTCTAAAAATTTGTAATTTATTTGACTGAATTTCCTTGAATATGAAATCAAATGTATTTCTCCAATTAACATTGACAATGTTTAATCTTGTATGCCAAATATTTAGCCCTTAATTAGGTGAAAATTTAATACTTTAATGTTTCTTGTAAACACCAGTATAACATACATCCGTTATGTCTTTTATCTTATTTTGAATGACTTTATGCTTATTTAAATCTATATTCAGTTTCCTCTCAGGAACCTTACCCAACCCTCAGGGATCACCTTTCTTACTATACTGAGTTCCAAAATCCAATTTCTTTTTATTTTTAATTTATTAAGTAATACATTCTGTAAAATTATCCCGTTTTCATTAATGATATCATTTATATATATTATGTTACTATGAATCTAGTTAAGTATAAATATGGGCTTCTCTTTGAACTTTTGTTTATGTTTGATGTGTATCTATTGTTTCAAACCAACTTTTTATCATTTCCTGATAGAATTCTGGTATTTCTTTTATTTGACTAATGTTTTTTAAATCTTTAATATTCATGTTCATTTTGAAAATTAAGTGTCCGTCCCCAAGTTTATTAAAATAAAATGTCGGTATAACCAATCAATTTTCTCCAGTTGATTCTATCAACCTTTTAACCCACTTTACCCTTAATGTTTTGAAATAGCTATCAACATCTATCATATTTATCCCCATCTTTGCAGTCTTGAATTATTGTATTTCTTTTCACCTTTTCTCTTTTGCCTCCCCATATAAATTTCAGTTTCAATTACTTTTATTTTGGTTTTGTCTAAGACAGTTACACTAGCTAAATATGTAAATTTGGGTATAATTAAAGTTTTAATTATTAAAATCTTGCCTATCATACTTAGATTTCGTTTTTCCCAGGATGTTAAGAGATTTTTTGCTTTTTGTATTTTGGCTTCAATTACCCCAATTTGTTACAGAAAAGGATGTCATCATTTTATTGACCAAATTATAGTTTTGAAGTTCTAATTCATTGTTGACTCCACAATAACAAATACAATGAATACAAACATAATCTTGTTATTCAATATTTAAGAATTGAATGCATTATTTTGAAGTTTCATTGGGGTATGAAAGTGTTGACTGAAGCACATTTTTAATGAAGTGCGGTAGCACTTCATGTTGAAAATGTACGCATGGTCAACACCTTCATAATCCCTATGAAAATTCAAAATAATGCATTCAATACTTATAATTACATTTTAAAACCAAATCATAAAAAACAAATTTATTAAGAAGTTAGTACGTCATGTACAATGGGATTCTTTTTTACTAATTCGTCCGCCACATGGTCATATGATCAAATGTGTTTCATGGGAATTGCAACTTCACATTGATAATTTGCCACGTGAGCGATGTTCACCTATCAAATTCACGGAATTCAAATGAATATTCACGGAATTCAAATGAATATTCAAGAAATGTAATTATTAGTTTATGAATAAGATATAATAATAAGCATTGTAAAGGGTTACAATTGTTTGAGGTTTGTGTTTACTTCTGGTGTTATCATGCTAGAAGGTTACTATTTCTATGGTTTTTTAACATTGATAAAAAATGCAATGTGCAAACAATATTAAATATCAGTACCAGTGAATAATATATCATTTCCCATAGATAATCATAACATTAAGATGAAAGGACCTCAGTGGACATTATGTCTCCTTCTCAGTGTTATGGTGGGGATAAAATAATTATCAGGACATATATAATCATTACTCATAGATCACAACATGATAAATACAATGAAAATCAACATGCCACTTTGCATAAAAGCATTTTTTTCCCATTCAAATGCAAAGCAAACTGTTGTCATTATCTAATGCATCATTTATCAAAACAAAAATAATGCCTAAAAACAATCAAAATTATAAGTTACTTTCTCAAATAAGGAATAAAATAAAATTCAGTTTGTTTGCCTTTCTCCTAATTACAAATCAAAAAACATTCCTAGTCAAAAAACATTTTTAGGCTTAATCTACCAAATATTTATATTTTTAGGGGGAAGCAACAGTTTTTTTTCAAAAATAAAATGACATAAAATATTCTCCCTACATTCCTACCAACTTTAATAAAATGGATCATAGAAGGGCAAACAAACAATTAATCATGGTCTGAGATACATCCTCAAATAATAATAATCATGCATATAAACCACTAGCACAATTAGTCAATTTCGATGCAAATTTCCTGAAAAGAACAACATCAAATTAGGCCACACCCCTTACATGTATCTTCCTGTGTAGTACTGGCCGTAGTAGTACTAAGGGTAGGGATTGTAATACTAAGAGGAATACCATTACAAGCTAAATCCAAATTAAGTGGAGGTGCAGCTAATAAGGTGCTCAGGGTTCCTGAAATGTTAAAATTTAACACAATGCTCCTGATATTCTAAAATGTGACACAATTATCCTGATATTCTAAAATGTGACACAATTATCCTGATATTCTAAAATGTGACATAATGTTCCTTAAATTTAAAATGTGACAAAAAACTCCTGAATTTTACAAGAGTTGTCGCCAAATGGCAGCCAAATATACCCCCCTGCACTCGATATGGTAAGTACAAATTTAAGTTGGTGTGGACACAATACAGGTGTGGACTCAGTACAAGTGTGGACACAATACAAGTATGGACACAATGATATAATCTTCAAGAAAGAACTTTTCACAAGGGTTCAGATGAAAATATTCGTTGAAATCGGACAAATATGAAATTCACTCTTTTTCTAGCCTATTTGACATTTAACACAGAAATCATCAGCATTAGAGAAATTTCATTACAACACTTTGAAAACAACTTTCAAGAGGATTACAATGAAAAAAGTGTGTCTCAAAATATCTATGCTTTAAATTATTTCTTTGAAAAAAAAAGATCATTGCAAAAAGAATCAACGAAAGTCACAGTTAAATTATCTCCCCTTCCTGGTTTCATACAATAATTACATTCCTTAATGCACATCTCCCATCTCCATATAGTGTTCTACCTTTGAATTAAGTTTCATCAAAATCCATCCAGTGGTTTAAGAGGAGTTGTGCTTACGAGGAAACCCATACATAGGGAATCAATGAAAATTCAAAGCTGAATTATCTCCCCTTCCTGGTTTTGGACAATAGTTATATTCCCTCATGCACATCTCCATATAGTGTCCTTCCTTTGTGTAAAGTTTCATCAAAATCCTCCATGTGGTTTAAGAGGAGTTGCGCTTACGATGTAACCCATACAC
Organism: Modiolus philippinarum; assembly: GCA_002080025.1. Classification (NCBI taxonomy): domain Eukaryota; kingdom Metazoa; phylum Mollusca; class Bivalvia; order Mytilida; family Modiolidae; genus Modiolus; species Modiolus philippinarum. The sequence continues at coordinate 66,311 of MJUU01004167.1, forward strand.
AGGGAATCAACGAAAATTTAAAGTCAAATTATCTCCCCTTCCTGGTTTCGGACAATAATTATATTCCTTCATGCACATCTCCATATAGTGTCCTTCCTTTGTGTAAAGTTTCATCAAAATCCTTCAAGTGGTTTAAGAGGAGTTGCGTTTACGAGAAGTGTGGACAGACGGACGGACGGACAGACAGACAGGGTGATTCCTTTATACCCCCAAACTTTGCTGAAATCTTAATTTGTGACACAAGGTTCCTGATATTTCAAATGTAATGCAGAGATCCTAAAATTTTAAATTTTGAAACAAAGTTCCTGATATTTTGGATTTTAAAATGTGACCAATTTTTCTTGAAAATTTATTCTGGAATTTGACAAAAATGTTACTGAAATTCAAAAAAATGTGAAATAATGCACAAGAAATTTTATAATGTATCACAATTTTCAAGAAATTATTAAATTATAAAACTTTGGAGTTTTACAATGAGAGACCATTTTCCAGAATTTTTTATAACTTCAAAATTTAACACAATGTTCCAAAATTTGTAATTTTAACTGTGACATTGTGTTATGTGATAAAGGGTTTCTACATTTAAAAATAGCAAAAGTTTTCCCTTGATTTTAAAATAAGACATAGCATAAATTTAAAGACATCAGTTTGTTTAGTGCCTCCAGTAAGATTGGCATCATTTCAACAATTTTCATGTGAGATATGAAATCATCCTGTATGGTTCTTAAAATTCCTTGATGCAATTTGACAAAAAAAAAATGATTTGGTACTTTTCACAAATGTAAGATACAGGTATTTGTTTTTAATCATGATGAATTTTCGGTTGTGTATTCCATGTCCGTGTAACTACCATACTCCTACCATATTCATACCTGTGGATGCTGCTAGAGATGTTGGAAAATGACTTAATACTCCACCATCCCCGAGTCCTCCAAATAGGGATGTAACCGGAAACGCTGGGTGTTGTCCCATCAGGAATGCACCTGGCAAGTGAGCCAAAGGGGATGCATATGGAAGTCCAAAGGGAGATAATCCTGAAATATAATAAGTATCTGTAAATCAACTCTTTATCTTAAACAATACATATAGTTTCTCCTTCAGATAGGAGTGAGTTAAAAATATTTCTTCCCTCAAGATGGTAAAATTTCGATTTTCAACATGCAAGCTTTAGCGAGCATGTTAAAATCGAAATTTTACTATCAAGAGGGGAAAAATATTTTTAACTCGCTACCTAGTTGAATGAGAAATTTTTTTCTCCCATGAAATGTGTGTAAAACGCAAAAAATCTAAAATGGCTTGAAATCTCTTGCGGAAATTTAACCAACAGCCATTGGTTAGAAAGTCTGCATCTGCTGAAAATGGGAGAAAAAAGCTTTATCAAATGGGAAAAATATCAATTTTCAAATTGCTGTACTGCCTTCTCTGCTGCCAGTTTTTGTTATTTGAAATTGACTGAGCTATTCAAACCTTCATGTCAGAAAAAATATCAATCAAAGTCCCAAAGGGACTGGTGGATTAGTGTCTATGATGGCAATGATGAGTATCTAATCTATTGATATTTTATGTATACTGTCCATGTATGATATGAATAATTGCCTTTCTATGTCGTGCATAATTACTCATTTTTTACTATGGGTCTAATTATAATGATGATATAAAAACCAAGAAAGGTACAAATACCATGTTTTGCTCATCAAGAACATGCCTTTCTGACAGTCAGCAAGTATTTACTGGTGGCCATCTTCATTTGATCACACCAGCCAATTAATGGCAATAAAACCATTGGAGACAAAATTTCAAAGAATTTTGATTTTATACCAGAAACCTATTACATATTATGGGTTCCCTGCTGTACACTCTACATAGACTAAACAATGACAGCACCATCTTGATCAAGTACAGTTTGAAATTTAATTCTAAAGAAGAGACCTGAATGAAAGGTTTGTGAATGCTGACAAGACGCAAAAGCTGAAAAGACCTGAGCAGCAATACCCTGCTCTTTATGGAGATAATAATTCGCCCAAGAAACACACGAAGACATGAAAACGATGATCTGTACCAAGTTCTTTGTGCAACAATGCATCTGAGTTCGCGCTATGATATACATTCTTATGCAATTGAAAAATGACTGTTATGCATTGTAAATAGACATTATCTCAAGTTTTGTTTGACCAAACTCTGATCAACGGCAATTAACACGCAACACCCCGGACTGAACATTGTTGGACGAACGGCAATCATTGAACAGATCAACACCCCTGCCTGATCCTATTTCGAATTTAGTCAACTCCAACCCCGATCGTTGCAAAATATCGTCTGTTTCGGAATATGCACCTTCACAACTGTTTCCAGGTAATACTTTGTATTTACCGATGTACGACTTTGTTTTGAGTCGGCCATTACATGTATACCGAACGCGGACCTCGGAGAAGACACTGCAAAGTAAGTGAGAACCGAACCATCAGTCTGAAAAGAACAATTCAAGGACAATGGCAACGTCGGAAAAACGAAGAAACGAAGACATAACATAAGCACGGCACAGAAAAAAAAATGAAGACACGCATATATACAAAAATGAACAACACGGACCCAATAAAAACCATGGGTGAGATCAGGTGTACTGGTAGAGTAAGCATCAAGTATAATGGAACGTCAAAGTGGAACAGCCGTACTTTTCCATTCATTGACAACTAGAAATGTAAACAAACATTACGTCTTCCATAGATTGTAAATAATGGACTGTTGTTCTCGACAGCTAATGAATCTAATGCGTCGTTCTTTTATGATTTATTTCAAAACAGCCACATCGTTTCATTGACGGTTCCTGGGAAGTACGTTTACGCCATTCATACAAATGTAAATAAAGGCATCTGTCTTCCATATTCATACATCTACATACAAAATTTTATGAATGGGAAATTCATTCTGTGATTAATTAACAAATTCGGGCACCATTTAAGTGTTGAAAAGGATTCTTTTAGCATGGGTATGATCACTAATGTTTGATTCTGTGAGGTTGGTCACCTAGGTCGTAACATAGTATAGAATTCTATCCTTTGGATAGACACTCATCCAATAAAAACTATCTTTTACCTTTAATTGAATGACTGTACGTTTGTGTCCAATGTACATTTACTTCATACAAGTGTTAATGGTAGACCTATCATTTTATATAGTTACCAAGGAGATTTGCTGCAGCATTTTCAAACAAATTATTTCTATTTGGACTTGAAGGATCTTCTTTCTCTCCTTTGTCCATAACGACAGCTCTTTAGAGTCTGAAAGAAGAAATACTAAGTATTGATATTTTATGGATAATGGTAGCCGTACACTCATGTGGGTTCCGTTTCTAGAGACTTCAAATCTAAGGCTTTTAAACTGGTAATTGCTTTTACTCCAGTCGGTATTCATCATTAAAGAGCAAGAGAAACTAGAGTTGTAAATGAATGGCAATCTGTTATACTCTGCTCATTGAACCCTGATTCAAAATGGCATGTGCAAATTTAAGTGCATGTGGACAAAATATAGATTTGGACACAGTACAGTGTGGACACAATGATATACCCCTTTTTTCCAGAAAATATTTAAAGACAAATTATCTCCCTTTAAAATATCTGGCAGCAACCATATTACTTCATGCCCATCTTCAGTAAGTATAATAGTACTATGACTGTTTGATAAAAATCCAAGCACCTGTTTAAGAGCTATAAGGACAAGTGCTGACAAGGTTCATCCCCTTTTTCTAGAAAATATCCAAAGATGAATTATCTCCCTTTCAAAATTTCAGGCTGCAACCATATGACTTCCTGCACATCCCCATGTGGTATACTACAACTGTGTAACATTTCATCAAAATCAAAGTAGCTGTTTAGCATTGTTTAGGATAACAAATGCTTACATATACATCAAATGGGAACTTGAAAAAGGTCATGTCATTTTGCTAACTTTGCATATAACAGTTACTGTAAAAACACTAGTCATTCATTCATCAAAACAAAAATAAATATTTTATTTGTACTTCATGAATGAGAAGCAATTGACTATATTGGAATTCATGGAGTTTGTGACATTATATATTTGGATTATCTCCCTTCTATTATAACAACAAATTGTAATTTATAAACTGGTCTATATTTATATCCGAAGTGTTGTATTAAAGTTAAGAATCTTTTGTGTCAATTAGATATTACAAGCCAGTGCAGGAATCTTCTTTAGAACAATGTTTTATTGATTTCATCCACGAGGATTGCCTATAATTGTCATAACACGTCCACAATGTGTAGAGGAGATTGTCAATTGGATTTCTAAGATAAACTGCGGAAGAAACATATAGCTTTTAGTAATGTTTTCTACAGAATAACATATTATTTCTATTTGATTTGGAAACTAAAAGCAATCATTAATACTAATTTAATCAATGTGACATTCCAGTGAGATTATATACACACAGAAATTATGAATAATTTAAATAAAATGCAGTTTCCGTAATAGGATAGAGGCACATTTTAAATTCTCTGCCCTCTCAAAAACTCGTAGATCTGAGAGAAACTGAGTTTTTTTTCTCAAATCTGCATATATCGCTAAAAATTTGGCAGTCAATTATTAGGAAGAAACTGCATGTATATCAAGATGAATACAAAGAAACAAATTACATTTAAATCTGAAGGAATGTAAAAATTTGGAGAGTTTTTTGTCCCTCCTCCCTTTATGATACAAAAAGATGTCCTGTACTTTTTGTGAACCAGTAATTTCATAGTACCTGTTAATAGATCAAGATCAAGTCCATCCCTGCAGTTCACTGTGTCTCGCACAGAAAATATTTTTACATAAAAAAAAAAAAAAAACACTTGTGTACAAAGTGATATTTCACAAAAACAAATAGAGTACTTATGATTATAGAGGATAATGGACTAAATGTACATGTATATATTTAAGAGGCATTACAACGGATTTCAGTTCAAATGTATTGATTAATGATGACGACATGAGTCACACTGCACATCTAATAAAATGATAAATTGATAAATAAAACAAGTCAAGTGATTTCAACATATCAAGTATATAAAACTGATAAAAACTGTTACTATTTAGAGAAAACTTGCATACAAATTATTAAGCAAGTCTTATTAATGCACAGTCTGCAGCTAATGAAATACTCGTCCAAACTCACTCATGCATAATATATAGGTCAAGTGTACAACAGAAATCACATCAATTAAACTGTACGAGACAAGAGGTTCTTTTGACACCTAAAATTCAGGAAAGAATGATTCCCAAAAAAATTACATCAAAGGACTTGCAATGCATACTCACGGCTTATTAGGGAAAATATAGAGCCTAAGATTGCTGAAATTTTCCCATAACATGGGATACTGACAAAGAAAAAAAAGTGGATTCTCAAAGAGTACCAAGTATTTATTCAGTTATTTATTTATTCAAAATATTAGCAGGTAAAGTATTAGGTGCTGTGCAGACAAAAAAACAGTATATTCCAATCAATTTCACAGTTGATTTCTCCTATAGCCATTGCATTAAACTAAGCTTATTGAAACACTAGAGCAATTATTTATTATTCAATAATGCCTGCTTGAGATTCAAACTTGTGACCCCCATGAAAGTAAACATTAAGGTACCTTGATGTCCCGGCCTTTCAAGTGTGATGAGAAAAATGTATTGAACAGTATCTCAGTTAAAAGGGTCAAATGAAGTTGAAATAATTCATAACATCTCAATTGATATTCTTTAGAACTTGGCATTATAATCTGACAAAAAAATCCAAATGATCTAAATGCTAAATCAAATCCATCGAAATATTCAATTGAGGTATTCTATTACAAATTAAATTAAAAAAACCCTATCTACATACACTGAAAAATAAATAATCTACAGTCAAATGTGTGAAAACATCCCATTTAACCCCTTTTAGGCCATATTCTGAATAAGTAGGGCCAAGAACAGCTTATGTGTATGCCAAGAAACACATACTACAATTTGGTTATGATCAGCCCACTAGAACCAAAGATGCTTTCAACAGACACTGCCAATGTGCCAAACCATGTCCACGATACATTCCCTAAATTTTGCCTGTCTGGGCAATGCACCATGTCTCCTACTTTGAAACAATTTTCAGGTTAATTCGGGACTGTCACAATGCCAGCTAATCCACATTGCAATTTCACTAACAGGGCATAACATTACTTTGGAGAATTATATCAGGAGGACACATCGCAGGTGCTATACACCCCATTGCCATTGCCACTAAATGATACATCTCACTGCCTCACTTTGTTAGTGCTTCCCATAAGTAAAAGAAAACTCTTGCAGATCCAGAAAAAGAGGGTTCCTGAAGGTGGGACTCCTTTTCAAATATTTTATTTTTAAATTCAATAAAGATTTTAGGCAAGATTTGGCAAAAAACATAACCTGGAACCCTCAATCTCGATCGTTTCTTTGATGGCTCTTAAATCCACCAAATTTGCTATGAAATTGGTAGGCTCTTGTCTTGAAAAAACCTGCACAACCTAACAAACAAATCTGTTTTGCACCAGCAGTTGATTTCAGCCGACTGATTTATAATATAAAACAAGTCAGCTACAGTCTATATAACTGGAAAGAATATTTTAAGAATGACTAATTTCACCAAGTCAATTACACAATGTATAAAATCAATTATTTGTACAGGGATAAAATGATTTTTCACCTAATGTCAAACAAATGTTATGATGGTCTGTGTCACTGAAGTGTATCCACATTTTCTCTTTAAATTTAAAAATTGATCCATTTTATTCTTTGTCAATAATCTACACAGAAAAACGCTTGTTTTCTATAACAATGTATCTGTAAAATAAGTTTGTTCGGATTTAAACATTATCATAGACTTATTACAATTAACTAACTTAACAAACAACTTGAATTTTACAGTACGGTGATTTCATATTGAAATTAATATTCTAAGCTATCCTAGATTTTTACAATGGTAGTTTTTATTCATACGAAATAAAAGAATAACTTATTTGCATCCACAGGACCCATTTTTTCTTGTTTGAATTACAATGTATTATTTTTTTTCTGCACACTGTTTTTTTTTTTTTGAAACAATATAAAAATAGAGTATGATTGAGAATCCAAACTTGCATGACTTCTACTATAGACCCTTTCACAATAACTGTGTCCTGAATTTTGCACATGCGATCATATGCATTTGAGTGGGTAAAATGCAATATCATATTATATGTGATGTCTTGATTAATTGTCCTACGACCTCATTTTTGTGGGAACTGTTTTTATTTTCCACTCAAAAATCACACAAACGCAGTTATCCTGAAAGTGTCTATTCTCTCCTTTTTTCCTTTTCCAAAGAAAAAAAAGACAGAAAAGTAAGAATTATTTTATAAGGAAAGACAAATACAATCAGTCTTCATAACATAACACACTTGATAAACTTTACATGATAAACCTCCATCTTATTCACAATTTCAAGGGGAATAACTCTCAAATTACTTTTACCCCTATGCCAAGTCCTGAGGTGTAAATAAATACAAAGTCACTTGCAGATATAATGTAATTTAGATGGCTGACTGACAGACAGACTTTTGATTGGGTTCTAAAATTTCAAATTTCCCAAAGGCAAAGTCAATATGCCAGTCAAACAACCTTTGGTGAAATACTTTGCCTCCAGCTCAGCAAGTACAGCAACAGTGCATGGATCCACAGAACATAGCAGGTGAATTTGTAGAAAACCTAAATTTTTTACATGAAATTTAAATTCATAACAGGAAAATATACCCATTTTTGGGAGCCTTAAATCTTTTTGAATCACAATAGCCCCCCCACCCCCATCTGAAACCCTTAACAAATCTCCATTCTAATAATTATGCAACACCTGAACAATTATCCCCAAGGTTTCAAGGTTTTTTTCTATCTGGTGCTCAAAGATACTGTGTTCTATATTTTGTCACAAAAACAATATATAAGACATCCTACATAAGATGTAAGAAAATTTCACTGTAGCTGTGATAGGAATTTATACATGCCGTTACAAAGTCCCTGTAGTAATGTTTTATTACAAGTTAATGTGCATCAGAATATTAATTATTCATCTCTGATAAATCAATGCTTGCTGGAGCACATCATCTGATTATAACCACCTATCTCATGTCTTACTCCAATACCATATAAAATCCATGTATCCCCAGGAAGGGAGAGGTTAGGCTGTAACACATAACCTATCCCATGTCTTACTTCAATACCACATAAAATCCATGTATCCCCAGGGAGGGGGAGGTTAGGCTGTAGCAAATCATCTGATTATAACCACCTATCTCATGTCTGACTCCAAAACCATATAAAATCCATGTATCCCCAGGGAGGGGGAGGTTAGGCTGGAGCACATAACCTATCCCATATCTTACTTCAATACCACATAAAATCCATGTATCCCCAGGGAGGGGGAGGTTAGGCTGGAGCACATCATCTGATTATAACCAACTATCTCATGTCTTACTCCAATTCCATATAAAATCCATGTATCCCCAGGGAGGGAGAGGTTCGGCTGTAACACATAACCTTTCCCATGTCTTACTTCAATACCACATAAAATCCATGTATCCCCAGGGAGGGGGAGGTTAGGCTGTAACACATAACCTATCCCATGTCTTACTTCAATACCACATAAAATCCATGTATCCCCAGGGAGGGGGGGGTTAGGCTGTAGCAAATCATCTGATTATAACCACCTATCTCATGTCTTACTTCAATACCATATAAAATCCATGTATCCCCAGAAAGGGGGAGGTTAGGCTGGAGCACATCATCTGATTATACCACCTATCTCATGTCTTACTTCAATACCATATAAAATCCATGTATCCCCAGGGAGGGGGGTTAGGCTGTAGCACATCATCTGATTATACCAACTATTTCATGTCTTACATCAATACCAAATCCTTGTATCCCCAGGGAGGGGGAGGTTAGGGTGGAGCACATCATCTATCTCATGTCGTACTCCAATACCATACTAAATCCTTGTATCCCCAGGGAGGGAGAGGTTAGGGTGGAGCACATCATCTGATTATAACCACTTATCTCATGTCTTACTCCAATACCATACTAAATCCTTGTATCCCCAGGCAGGGGGAGGTTAGGGTGTAGAACATCATCTGATTATAACCACCTATGTCATGTCTTACTTCAATACAATATAAAATCCATGTATCCTCTGGGAGGGGTTTAAGCTCTTACTCCAATACTATATTAATATCATGTTTCCCCGAGGGAGGGGGTAAGGTTCTTACCCCCACAATATACCAAAAAGTGTATTCCAATGAAGAAGGGGGTAGGTACCCCCATATCATACTACATCCATGGACACCAAGGGAGGGTTTTAGGCTCTTACTCACATACCATACTAAATCCATGTATCCCCAGGGAGTGGTTTAGGCTCTGGTTTGATAAAATTCAATGTTCGAAGATGAAATTTTGACAAAAATTATATAATCTGTACTCAAGTTCTATACAAGAGCAAGAAAGTGCATCTTCAAAAGCGGGTAGAATAAGCAAAGAAAATAGAACACTGCACTGCTTGTTCAATATCAAGTTAGAAATATAAGCTCTATGGTACTATGCAACACAGGGAGACTTGGTTAGAATGCCATCAATTTAACAAGCCCATTATGTTTTGGCAGGCCATAGGTCAAGGAAGATTTACATAAGAAGTAAAAACAAACCATCAATTATACAATACCTGGGTAATTCTGTGAGGTGATAAACAAAAAAAGGGGCTGCATCATAATAAGGTTCTACTGTACTTTCATCAATATCCATCAATAAACAAAGTAACTTGAAAAAAGGTCAGAAGCAGGGATTCAAGTAATTAGACCTCTGGGCTCTTGGATAACATATAATTTTCAGAAGCCCACATGTTTTCTAAATTGTATGGGTCCAAACCTATTTCATAAATTATTTTGGGCCCTGTCTGAATTTCCAGGGGCCCAGGCTTAAGTTTATGGGCAAGTTATATCATAAGAACTTCAAGAACTGATCTCCCCTGAATTCCAATTTATTTGAAATTTTATAGGTAGCAAATCTTTTATCAAATAAATGGTAAATAAGTATAATTATTCATCAAAAAAGGATTGTAACATCAATATACAAAAGAAACAAGTCATGTGATCAGTGATTATTCTTATTTACTGCAACAATAAGTAAAATATGTACACAATTTGTTAATATTACTAAATAAGGAAGTATTTATTTTGAGACATTATTTATATAAATGATTAATCATTCCTTGGTTAATTTCTTAACATGAAAAATTGTGTATACATGATTTTCTCTAAAATCAAAATATATTTAGGATTCCTTCTGTAAACATCATGCAGGAAATAGTTTTCAATGCATAAATAATTATGATCAGTAACTGTATCCATTTGTAATTAGCTTAAAATCTTCTTCAGTTTTTGCACCACTTCAACATTCTGCATATTTTCACAGCATCTGTTTGTATTAATTCCAACACTGGAAATTTACACTATAACAATTCAATCCCAGTCATACGACGATAAATTAACGACATCATAGTTAAACTTGATCAATTTTCTCGCTGCCGACTGGCTCATCTTTAATCTTGGAAACGAAAATGGCAAAAAAAAGTGTGATCAATTATATTTTGCATAGTTACAAGAATAGTGGATATTTTCTCTACATGACAAATAAATCAATGCATTGCCTATATTACAACAATATTGTCTCCAGAAACTAGATACAGAAAAGACAGGTTTTCCATGAAATATGTTTTTTGAAATTAATTTACCATAAATCGGTAAACCATTCTTTTGAATTAGACATAGCTTTATAATGCATTGAAGACATTAAACAGCCTGCAGTTAGGTGCTTTTCTCCAGAGGACATGGTAGAATTATTCAAAATCATTGATTTGAATAAAATATCAATTTTTACATGAAACCTACAATTCTGACATAAGTACAACTTCATTTGTAGAACTTCAGTGAAGTGTACAAACTTTACAGTTCTTGAATAAAGTCAGCAGCTCTCAATGTTTAAGTGTGTTTTTGTGAGGGACTAAGAACTATTGCACTCTTTGATTAAAATCTAATAACCAAGGCAAAACACCTTAATGCATTTAGTACCAAACAGTCAGGTGACCTGAATGACCCTAGCTAAAATAACCAAACACCTGAATGACCCTTGCTTACATAACCAATCACCTGAATGACCCTCGCTAACATAACCAAACACCTGAATGACCCTAGCTAACATTACCAAACACCTGAATGACCCTCGCTAACATAACCAACAGCTGAATGACCCTCCCTAACATAACCAAATACCTGAATGACCCTCCCAAAAAATGACCCTCCCTAACATAACCAAACACCTGAATGACCCTCGCTAACATAATCAAACACCTGAATGACCCTAGCCAACATAACCAAACACCTGGATGACCCTCATGAACATAATAAAACACCTGAATGACCCTCGCCAACATAACCAAACACCTGGATGACCCTCATGAACATAACCAAAAACCTGAATGACCCTTCCTAACATAACCAAACACCTGAATGACCCTCGCAAACATAACCAAACACCTGAATAACCCTCGGCCTCGTTAACAAAACCAAACAACAGAATCCCCCACCCCCAAGTCCAATTACTAAATTAATCTTGTAAAGGTATACTAACAAGTCTTATGTTAACTACCCATCCCCTCTCCCATCACACTATTAATGAATTGCAAAAATCCTTCACAAGCACTGGTACAAATATATTTAGCCTACACAAACTTATCTTGTAAAAAAGTCCCTTGAATGTCGTACAAAAATACCTTTAGTTATCACAGAATATGCTACTTATTAAACTTGCTACTTTAATTCATGTACATAGCTACTGATAAAGAAGTCCAAATCTTCCTAAATCATACTTAATCCAGTCATATTCAAATTAACCCAATCAATATCCTTTTCACTCAATAATTCTTCATTTTTTATTGGTCAGGTAATTATTATCACCTTTATACAAAGCAGGTGAAAGAGACATGTACCTGCGACAGGTGGTCAATAAGATCAAAATATTACCTGGCTTTTTTTTTACCTGTATCTATTTGTTATCATGTTAATTTCATTTGTATCTAAGATTCAGTAAATGTTGTGTCTGTTATTAACACGGTGTGACATCTGAATAGATGGGGGCCAACTATGAATTGAACTGAAATTTAATTCAAAAATTCATCAGTATTTAAAGACTTTTGTCAAAAATATAAAACTGACATAAACAGTGTGACCTGACTATGAGAAGCTACTTGATGTACACATTTGAGGCATTACTGAATGACAATATTGATAATAAAGATGGGTCATCCTTTTTTTCTCAAGTTAGGTCTAATTGCGGAACATCGGTTGGTTATCTCAGTTATATATGGTTAAAGTGGAGATAATTTTAATAAGCATAATAATAGCCTCCTTTGTATTGAAATAAAAAATTATCTCCACTTTGACCATATATAACTAACTTGGTAGGGGGAGATAATAATGTTTCTCATTATTCAAAGCAGACAAAAAGGTCCCTAAATGAGTAAAACAGTAAATGGGATATGGCTGAAAAAAACACTTGAGTAAAACATCAAATGGGATAGTACTGAAAAAGTGCTCACTTGAGTAAAACAGCAAATGGATATAGCTGAAAAACTGACCCTTTGAGTAAACATCAAATAGGATATAGCTGAAAAAGTCCCTTGCGTAAAAACAGCAAATGGGTAGAGCTGAAAAAACTGCCCCTTCGAGTAAAACAGCAAATGGGATATTACCGAAAAAGTAAAAAGTGCTCACTTGAGTAAAACATCAAATTAGATATAGCTGAAAAAGTCATTTGAGTAGAACAGTAAATGGGATATGGCTGAAAAAGTGCTCACTTGAGTAAAACAGCAAATGGATATAGCTGAAAAAACTGCCCCTTTGAGCAAAACAGCAAATGGATATAGCTGAAAAAACTGTCCCTTTGAGCAAAACAGCAAATGGATATAGCTGAAAAAACTGTCCCTTTGAGTAAAACTGCAAATGGGGTATAGCTGTAAGATTACTCACTTGGATACATCATATCTATACACTTGTAGATTCATTCAAATACAAATATATCTGGTTAATCATTAAAACATTACAAAGCTCTACAATACAACTAGATAAATATTTTTTGCCACACATCCACAAGATTTATATTTTTTTAAGTAGATCACAAAACAGTTGTGCAGATCTAAGTGCATCTGGTAAAATAAGATGATTCATAATACTACAACACAAATACAGAAAATTAGTGTGCAGTAGTTTTTCTATTGGCACAGAATTAAAACAGGATAATCTTCAAACCATGTTAAACATAAATTTTCTAATTTTTACCTGTGGAGTTATTTCCCTTTACTGTGTCATTATAGTGGTAACTACTTTTATCTTTTTTCTGCAAAAAAATACAATATTTTTCTAGATGTGCAATATGATTTGTTATTTGGGTAAGTAGGAGATCACAGTAGCAACAAACTTAATCATATGAAAGTCTGACTGATCTGATTATATTCAATCAGTATGCCCACTACTTTTTGGAGTTGGAGGCATGTGCACCCAATTGGGGCAGATGGTTTTTTTCCAGAATGCACTTAAATATTTACTTGGCTATATAAAACTTCTCCTTCAACTTGACAGGGTCATCATAAGCGATTAATGGGGGGGGGTGTGCAGGATCCCGGAATCCCGACTTTATTTTTTCTAAATCCTGAAATCCCGAACTACACAGAAACTTAGACTGATGAAATCCTGATTCCCGGCGAGTAAATTTCTCGAAATCCCGGGCTTAAAAACATCCAATCCCGACATCCCGAAAAAGGTCCTGCCCCCCCCCCCATTAATCAATTTGCACGACCAACTCCTATATTACTGTTTTAATTTCACCGTTAATTCTGTTATTTCTAGATAACTATATTCTTCTTGTATACCTCTTTTTGTATGTTGTTGCTTATAAAGGTACCTGGATAACGAATTACATGTTGTATCATTGTGCTATGTCCAATTGATTTGTTAATGGAAACCATATATTTTTACCATAAAGCCAGAATATCTAATGACAAATGTGTTTAAATGTATGTGCATGCATGTTTTAATTTGTGAAATTGTAAATGTAAGTGAATTACATACTGTGGCACATGCATGGGTATGATGCCAATGCCAATGCCAGAAAAGCCCATTTATATTTCTCAATAAAAGCAGGCTGGGTTTGTTAAGAAGGCAAAGTTTTCAGTCCTTACTATTGCACCCTTTTTATTGGGAAAATCTGAACTGGTTTTCAAGGTTTCCCCAATCACATTTATCACCCTTTTCTAATAATATACAGCTGAACTTTGGTGGCTCAAATTGTAATAACTTGAACACCATGGAGGTCTCAAACCCTTTGTTTGAATTTAAACACTGTCAGACCTGATAGCTCAAACACCCATCTAGCTCGAAATGTTTTCTTCAGTTCCTTGGGTGTCCCAGCTGTAGTTGATTCATTGCTCACTAGAGGTTAAACTCTAACTAATCAATCAATCAATATATGTCAGATAGACAAGGGTTACATGCCTCCATCCTGCCCATTATTTGATAAAATATTACTTCTTTACTATTTAAGGTTTAGTGGCTTTTGAGGCAAATAAATCATTCCCAGATGAATTCAAGGTTAAAAAAAATCTTCTTTTTTTTTTGAGAAATGGTGAACATATATACATTTTTTTCAAAAATTTACTACTTCAAAGAATGCCCTTCAAAAATAAGAATTGGCAGTGTGAAGTATCATGTGCACTGGATTTCTTGAATAAGAGTTTGAATCATGCATTATTATTGGCACATAAGATGCAAGTGCTTGTTCAACAGATTTTACTATAGATTTATACAATTTGTACATATTATGTATAAATACTTCAGTAGTTAATCTAACCAATATGTAACAGCCATTCAATGTCTGGGTTAGTTGCAGTTCTATTATGCAGAGAACTATGTGCAGTTATTCATACAAAATTTATAAAAGAGTCCCCCTAAAGCACTGACACTATGTCCTTAGCTAATTTTGGCATCATTTAACTTTCAATATTTTAAAAATATTTTACCATAAGTTCTATGCAATAAGAGAAGCAAAAATTTTACAGACCTCAATTTTACAATGTTCTTTAATAATGGTAGATACACCTTGAGGAAAAAACACTATAAAAGATTTAACATGAGCAGATTCTGCCTGACAAAAAAGAGGGGAGGGGGTTCCAATGAGTGTCCAGGCAAAAAGGGGTTCCCATCCTTTTTGCTGTTTTTTTTATTTTTGCCATACTTGTATTGGCACAATATTTAAAATTTTCTGGCAAAAGTTGGGTCAGACCCCATATAAGTCCATGGTAAAATTTATGTAATAATTTATTATCTACTTCTGTCTGCGATCTAGAATAAATTTATACTGTTAGTGTTATACATTAAGTCAGGGGGAATCTGCAATACATTTTTGGGCTGAATATGCAGGCGCTGATCCAGGCAATTTGAAAAGGGGGGTTTCAATTAGAAAATGAAAGAAAATTTTTGGGGTACTTTTTAGTAAAACATCAGGATATTCATTAAAAAAACATGATTGTCCAAAAAAAAAAAGGGGTTCCAGCCCCCGGACCCCCCCCCCCTTTGGATCTGCCAATGATAAGGGGTAAGATACAAACTCTTAAATTTCCAGCTGAAATTTTTTGTTCCCAAGTTCACAAAAGGTTTTAGAAAAAAATTCAGTTTTAAAATATGGGACCATGCATACAACAGGTCTTATTATCCCCTGACTACACTATGGATTTTCTGGATGCATCCAGTGGCAGATCCAGGGGAGAGGGTGCCCCCTTAGATTGGAAAATATTTAAAATTCAAAGGGGTTTTTCAGATAATTGGGTCCCTCCTTTTGAAAAATTATGGGTGATCAGCAGAAAGTCTGGATCTCCCACTGGCATTTTAGGCTCTTTTGGGAAATGACACTATTTGGGAAAAATAATTATGAGATATTAAACAAAAATTTTGAGAATTTTGAATGATTTTTAAATAAACTGCAATTAGGAGTTGGCCCATTTTCTTCCTTTGAGAGAGTGCTGAAATTCCTGCTACATTGATGTGCATTTATTTCTAATGAGCATTTGATTAATACAATTACATATAATACAGGTACATTGTTAGTCTTTATGGTGTAGCACTTATTCAACTCACAAGGACATCATCAGACTACCAAAATGTGGAGGATAAATATCTTTATGCTTGAAATAACAAACCGTTTGAATTAATCAGCCAGTAAATTTAAGTCAAATAAAATATTTTTTGTATTTTCCAACGAAAAATGAAATGTTTGATATTTTGTGACAGATTTCACCACGAAAACAGAGCAATCTACATGTTTAATTGACTTACATACATGTTATATAAATATATAAATGATATATCACCAAATTTTTATGTCAAAAGATATACCTTAAAGGAGTTTTAAGCAAATAAAATTTGTCTAAATTTTTACCTGTGTCAAACTATACTTAAATCTTTACATATGAAACTAAAAAGACGTTTATCTGAGTCATGAATGATATGTTAAAATGGGGTCACTAACAAATTTATAGTTTAGGATATGTTTTTCTTTTGTGTAGTTTTAAATTTGAATGCACTTGTATAAAATTTTAAATATTTGTATCACTGGATTTTTTGTAGTAACTTGAAACCTTAAACAGTACTGTATGTGTCTAAAAGGTGTTCAACTTTACACAAAAACATTCGCTTTATGGTCTTTTTTTTAACTTTCATATTACTGACAAAAATTTTCTATTACTTTGATTTAAATACATCATTAGACCAGAAGATACAACACAACAAACATTAGAATTTACTGACAAGTTTTTTGCACTTTTATTCCCAAATTATGTCTAATTTTTTTTTTTAAATTCCATCAAGAGGGATTTCCAACGCAAAAACCAACCATTGTGATCTACAAATCTGCTTCAGTCAATCCATGCATTGCTTTCATAATATGCCGAGTTGGAATAGTTTCTTTTTCAGAAGTGTCTATTGCATTAAGGCCATACTGAATCTAAAAATCAAAGTTTGCATTTTTTAAGATTTTTGTTTTAAAATTGAGGTGATCCCACGTTGTCATTTTTCAAGGCTTTGAATCTAGGACTGAACCTTTAACCTCAATATCTTTATAGGCTTACTACAGTGCTGCCTCATTTTACCGCCCCTCTCTAATGGTGGTCCCTCACTTATCGCCAACAATTTCATGGTCCATTTTTCCAAAGTTACATAGTTTCTATATAATTTATTTCGTCAATACATTGCCACAATTTGTCCTGGTCCCAAAGGTGGCGATATAACGAGGGTGCACTGTATATTCATCTTTCAAATGTTGAGTGTAAGAAATATAGAAAGCACAAAAAAAACTACGGTTCTAAATAAAACTTGTATGTATACATATCTAATAGCTGATATCTTGATATTAAAAATCAATGGTGAGAATTCCTAGAATACTTTGATGTATTTTTAACAAATATTTATCAAATAAAACAAAATCACATTAAGATAAATGCAAGAATATTACACACAGAAAAGGTAGAGCAGTAACGATTAAAACTGAATCTTGAGCCTATTGATTAAACCTTTAGTTTGAATTATATACTTCTCCAAACTGGTACTAGTAATGGACACCTAACCCTAGAAGCTCTGATGGTTTTTACAAGTCAGTCTTGGGTGCTCAGAAAACATTTAAGTTTAAGTGTATAAACATAGGTAATCAAAGATTACAAAGTTCACCTCGTTATGGCACATGGACACAGAAACCCTATTTGGCCAGGGTGCTCATTTACCATACCTTATGCATGTATACAAAGGCTAGATGATCTTACCATGAACAGTAACCGAGACCTGAATTCGGACATAAACGGAAAAGTGACCTAATTTTGCCTGGATGCTGACCTACCCCCAAAGATGCATGCACATGCAAGGTTAGACGATCCTACCATGTACAGTTACTTATATCTGAACTCGATCCTAAACTTGAATTCAAGTCAATCATGCGGAAAATATAGGTCAAAGTGACCTAATTTTGCCTGGATGCTGACCTATCCCCAAAGATGCATGCACATGCAAGGTTAGACGATCCTACCATGTATAGTTACTTAGATCTGAACTCGATCATAAACTTGAATGTAAAGTCAATCATGCAGAAAATATAGGTCAAAGTGACCTAATTTTGCCTGGATGCTGACCTACCCCCAAAGATGCATGCACATGCAAGGTTAGATGATCCTACCATGTACAGTTACTTAGATCTGAACTCGGAACGTAAACTTGAATGTAAGTCAATCATGCGGAAAATATAGGTTAAAGTGACCTAATTTTGTCTGGATGCTGACCTACCCCCAAAGATGCATGCAGATGCAAGGTTAGATGATCCTACCATGTACAGTTACTGAGATATGAACTCGGGCCTAAAATTAAATGAAAGCCAGTCAAGTGGAAAATATAGGTCAAAGAGACCCAATTTTCCTGGAGGCTGTGAGTTAGCCCAAGATGCATCTCTACACAAAGTTTGATGACCCTACCTTTCATAGTTACCAAGATATATACCTAAATGCGGACGTGGACGAAGACGCGGATGCCAGGGGTACTCCAATATTCCCTCTCAACTTCGTTGAGGTGAACTAAAAATTCTATAGTCGTTGAAGCCTAAAAAGAGTTTGTGTAACTGCATGGACTTCGACTCAAGATTAATAGTAACTACTTTTTTCTTTTTGACAGAGTCACTAAATAACAACATACTATTTTTATTGAACTATATAGTATGCAGTCTCTTTTTCTGTTTTTTTTTGATACAATGAACAAGAACTGGTAATTCCCAAACAAATTTCCCAATATCCTCTATTTCTTGGACATTCCTTTCATACAAGGGAGATAACCACTTCATTTCGTTTTTTGAAATGTATATATGTAATAAACTATAACATAAAATATGTTCTTAAGGAAAGACACTTGTTTTGTGGTATATATCTAAAGGTTATTGAATCAAATGATAAAGGTGTGTTTTACCTGTCCATGTAATATTTAAATTTCCACAAATCATACCTAAATATATTAAATATATTAAATAATACAAGCTTTCCTATTTATATCTTGTTCGATCAAGTTTATGAAGTGTTTATTGATTTTGAAGGTTTTTCTACATATACTCTCAATTGTATCCATGTTTTTCATATTAAATTTGTATGTAAATTTATATGATTGGGACAAATTTTTACATAAACATGTCATCATAATACTCTTTACTGGTGTCATTTAAAAAATTTTAATATACGAGACTTCATCGGTTCATAACAGCAGCAAATTTGAGGTCAAATTGATCTTCCGAAAAAAAAATTGGCTGGATCACCTCCCTCCATTCTTTACTTTGATCCCACTGCACCCCAACCCCCACCCCTTTTCGAAGGCAGTAAATGGATCCAAAGGAGAAAACATAAAACCGTTTTTTCTACAATGGTGTTAGATATTTCCCCATTTTCCCTTTTCAATTAAACTGCAAGTTTAAACACAAGTCATGAACAATGAGCCAAAAGTATCTCCCTATTTCCCCTTTCAATTAAACACAAGTCTTGAACATTGAGCCGGAAGGTCTCGACATCAGAATTAATATTAACTTGCAGCTACATGCTATTTAACTTAACACAATAGTCTTGGCAGATCATATAACTAAATATTCTACCAAATAGCTTATTCCGTGATTCTATTGATTATAAACAGTTAGCAATGGTATATTTACTTTCCATCAATAATTTTATAAGATACACATAGAATGATGGTTGGAAAAACTATGTAGGTTGTTCATTTTTCATTATACATCCACGATGCCAAATCTCCATAATTACCGATAATATGTATAGAACTGGTAGAGGGAAATTGAACTGTACATGATGCAAGTTTTTGTATTAGTGTATTTATATGTAACAAATTTTTGCATGAGCAGTTAAATTAAATCTGACAGATATTAAGTTAAAATATGAAGTAAATATTTCCTGTTTCAAATGAAAAATATTATAATAGTCATATCTAATGAAGTGTGAAATAATATATATTATCTGAAATATCATATAACTCTACCCTTTTCCTATTAAATTCTTGGTAATTTACCCAAAAATCGGATGACTATTGATTCAAATTTGGTACTAAAAGGGATGAAAGCATGATGTAGGATCTGTCTTGATGATAAAAGCATTATGCAAGGACCCCTCCCCCATCACAATGTGTGAAAATGTTAAACAGTACAGGCCTTGGTGGAATTTGTGAAAGCCAAAAAAAGTTATACAAATGGTAATATGACATTTAGCACCTGAAATGTGATTAGAATTCTTAAATACAAGTTGTTGACCCCCCTTTTCCATACCCACTTATAATAATAAAAGCTTTGCAAGCTTAGCACAATATTATGAGGAACTATGAAACAGAACAAAAATCCAACTGAACATGGAATTATTATTCCTAGCATCTGTCCACACCTGATTAAAGGGATTTTACCCAATAATTAATATATACATGTGTGCTTACTACATGTATTTAATTAGCAATATTTTTGGGATGAGCTTATAAAGATTTCATTCCAAAAGGAAGCAATATTTTGATATTTTCATACCCTTTTATCCCAAGAATTACCGAATGTCAGGAAAAATATACAAAAAAAATAGTAATGGTGGATTACATAATACCCCGCCACGTTTCACAAAATTTCGAAGTATCAAGGGGCATAACTCCAGAACCCCTTGGACCTCTGAACCCATATTCGAACTCGACCTGAGTTTTGTGGTGAATAAGCTACATACCAAGTTTGAAGACTGTATGTTATTCTGTTCAAAAGTTATCAGTCAGAAACCTTCGGGGGACGGAGAGACGGACGGACACACGACTGAGGGTATCACATAATACCACGTCACTATGCGTGGCGGTGTATAAAAACCACAAATCATAATTGCAATTTTTGGCAATTTTTTTCTTTCTTTTTGCATGCAGTTTAAAAAGTTAACTTCAAAGGTTTGCAGGATGAACATTTAATTATACTAAATGTGATACAAATGTGTATATAATGAGTTGACCCTGTAATGACCAACTGACTTAGGCCCATTATTCAACTTCAGTAGGTACAGCTTGACCTAGCATAAACATTAGTCTATATCTCAATATTTTATGTCCTATGTCAAAACCTAGTGCTAAATATTAAACATGTTAAAAGATTACTGGTACTCCACAAGTACTGTGGAAGTATTTTTATTCTTGCACATCAATTTTTGTAATTTTCATAAATATCACTATTTCTTGTGTACTTTAATTCCTAGTTTAAAATTCTATACATATTACACTCTAAGAGAAAATGTAATGCATTGGCAATTAAATTTTGTGGTTTCAGCAAACCATGAAATCAAAGAAAATTGAAACACATCAAACAATAGTACTTTCACAGAATTAAAATTTCTCCTTGTAATATCCAACTGACTATCAATCTGAAGCTAAAAGCAATATTTTTTGCCAGAACTAATAAAAGTCACTTAGACTGTCACAAATGCTGGAACTATTCATTTTTTTGGACTCGTCAGAACCAAGCGGACCCATATTTTTTTTTGCAAACTCTGTTATGACTTTCTATTCTTTTACAGTTCCATTATATTGAAGTTTGTCCAAATGTATGACTGTATCACAAGAAGGGAGCCATTATGGTTCAGATTTATAAAATATTTTATACACAAGACAAAATAATGATTCATTTTATTTATTGTTGTTCCTCATCCTGACAATCAAGGCTTTTAGAATTAATTGTGGTTCTTCATCTTAGATCACTATCATTTTCAGCAGTAGTATAAGTAACTACTTACATCGTATTTCTATCCAAGACCAGACTTTTATACTGATTTGTTACGATTTACAACTACTGAATTTGATTATTTGTAGTTCTGCATGAATTGTAATTCAAAAAACATCTGATCATTTTGCAGTTTCCATGCAGTTGTTTAAAGTAAATTTCATCTTCTAGTACAATGTATGTTCATTTGTGAATATTTCCAGCCTACTTTTTGCAAATAATCATGCAGTGGAAAAAAAGTTGAATTTCCCCACCTTCATGTTATAATTACACCTTTGATTAAAAGATGTAAAATATTCAACTCAATGTGTTGCTTGTAACAGATCTGAATTTTTTTTGCTTAGTTCAAGGTAAATGAATTGAAACCATAATTTCTCTCTTTTTATTGTAAATATTGTAGATATATGTACATTTGTCATGTATAAGTATTAACTATGTACTGCGTACTTCTCTATACCATGTTTATGAGAATAAAGCTTCTCGTCTTGTCTTGGTATGTTTCAAAAGGAATCAATTTCTGTGGATTGGTCAGATACATTTGTAATATTTTGAAGAAACTTAGAATGGTCCTTTCATTTTTCAGTTACACATTTTTCATTTAAAGCTAAAATATGAACATTTGACAACAGAAGCCACAAACTCTTTGTGCCTTGGCAGAGTAATCCACATTGCCTGAGCACTATTAGATAACCCTCTGCTTTAATTTTGACAATTTCGAAATTATAAATGGCTCTGCCATATAAAGACAAAATAAAACAAACAAAAAGTTAATCCTGTAAACATATAAAAAATAAAACAATACACATTATTAATTGATAGACCATTTCCTTTGCATGGGAAAGGGGGGGGCATCTTAAAAATAAATTAAATTCTCTTGGAATAGGTCGAAATTTAAGGAGAGACAGAAAAGAAGGATTCAGCAAAATAAAAAAGCTTTAATGTTAATCAACTGAATGCTTTTGTTTTTTCTTTCTATTTAATTCAAATTATTAATATGTGGTGTTTGAAATTTGTCTTTGAACTTAATGCAGGTCTTCTAAGCTTAAAAGGCCAAACAGTTTTACCAAGTTTACTTCCAGTCTTCACAAATTAAGGACACATTTAACAGTTCTTTTGTGCATACAATAAAATAAAAAGTAAATGAAAGGTATTTGTCTCTTTTTTGTGAAACTGAATTTTACTTTTTCAATTTTTTTTTTGTACAAAAAAAATTGGCGAACATAAAGTATTCCTGTTTCAAAGCAAACCAATATTTTTCTTACCTTGTCTTAAAGAAAACGTCAAAATTTATAAATGCATAACAATTATGAAGTAAAATTATGAAGTAACTAAAAAAAATAAACTTTGCACTGAAAGTTGTGTATTTAATTTATAATTCAGCCTACCACAGAAATCATTATGCTAAGAAATTACATTGCTATTTTTCCTGACAAGAATAGTTACTTAACAAAAGAAGAAAATCAATGACATTTTGATATACTGTTTTTTCTTCAAAGTCCACATTCATAAAATTTCATAAAAAAATCATGGCTGCACTATATTGAATCAATGCAATTATTCATAAACTTATGTACAACTTCTAATCATCAAAAAATGGCTTCCACATAACTTACACACTCGATAGACTTAAATTAGATGTTATATTTATCAACTGAAGAAATTTAGTTTATCCATAATTACACAAAAAGTCATCAAAAATAACCCCTCTCATTTGCATAAAATCATTTAGGATACAAAACCTACTGTCTTTACCTACCTCAAATTTGAAAATGTTCTCTAAAATTCACGACAATCCGTAGACAAAGGATTGTCGACAAACAAACAGTGCGAGTTTTAAATATGGTGGTTGTAGTAAATGATAATGGATCGAGGCAGGAGAATTAATCGACAATAATATTCTATCTCAAAACCCTGACAAAATTTCACCAATTTGCACGCGCTTTTCCCCGATGTAAACAAACCAAAATAGCACTTGTTGGGTATCGTTGGAAAGAGGAAACTCTCTTCTTTTACATGCTATAATCATATTTTGCAAATATTTTGTCATTTTGAAGAACTAGAGGGAAATAAAGCACCATCTTACAAATTGGAAAATGAAGGTTTTCGTTACATATTATCAATAAATGAAAACTACATCAAAGCGTTTGTTTATCAATATCATTTTTGAAATTAATGTTTGTTACTTTATTCTTAAAGATTTTGGACATAATTTGGGGACAAAATTGTGTTCTTTTTCTACAAAATACCAGCAATTTTTCCTGCTTCTTCTGTTTGAAAGAAACGGATGATTTCTTGATTGTTTAGGTTGAAGGCATGTAGATCGACTGGAGTTTGTGACGTCACGAGCATTTGCAAACATTTGCCACGCGCGGGTGTACAAATTTCTTGCATGTATTTAAAATGATGTGAATATTTAAGAGGTTAAAGTTATACATTTGTGTTTATAAATTTCACCTGTGATCACACACATAAACATGTTAGGAACAAAGAACTTGTACAGGATTAAATCTGTACAGACGACAAAATTTTATTTGTTTCTATTTTTAGAAAATCACAGGTGTAAAAATAGAAAAAAAATTGAACAGTGATCAAAATATTAAAAATGTTAAATATTTCTTTGTTGACAGGTAACATATGTTCCCCCAAAACGGGGCGTGGTACCGAGTGTTCAGTTACGACCAAAGTTTGTAGAAAAAAATGACAGATTTTTTTTTTTTTTGGGAGGGGGGGGGTTCCTGCGGTTCAGATATATCAACATTGAAATCTATAGAATTAAACTTACTGATGTTATCCAACTATGACTGTCCTACACAGAAATTATGGGTAAACTAAAGCGGATAATTGTAAACACGTTTAATTGTTGGTCAGAGTGACATCAGATTGGACATTTTGATTTTCAGGGGGTACATGCCCCGGGGGGGGGGGCACTTCCTTTATATGTGCCGCAAAACAGGGTCGTTTTTTATATATGTCCTGTCATGATCAGGGTTGCTTTTTTCACCTTTGTCAAGAACAGGGTTACCCTTTTCATAATTTGTACAATTCGGATCTTTGTCCAGTGTAGGAAATAACATGTATTTTATATTTTACGTTTTCCAATCCTTGTAAACATCATTGTTCACCATGTTTGAGACCAAACAACATTTAGTCATTGACAAGATAACCATGTATTGTCATCGACAGGGGTATGATTTTCGAACTCGTTCATCTCGATCATTATCAAGTCATTAGCAGGGTTACTTTTCAACACTGAATGTTACTGACAGGATATGATTTTCAAAATTTCAGGGTCACGAACAGGGTCCGGTTTGACATTATCATTGGCACATATATACCCATTTTTTGATAAAGTACCCCCCCCGGGTACATGCACAGTGGGTACATGGACCAGTGTCCTGAATTCGTATGCAAATCAATGACCATTTCCCCCACAAAAAACCTCCAACAACATTATCTACATTTTGTGTGTGTATTTGTTTGTTTTGTTTTGTTTGTTTGTTTGTTTTTTTTTGCTTTTTTGTTTTTTTTTATTGGGGGGGGGGGGTCATACGGGAGCTTGTTTTTCTATACGGACTGAAGGCCAAGAGAAAGACAGTTTACACAAGTTCGGTCTAGACCACCGGCGGATCAAGCCTTGGAAAAAAGGAGCGGTGTTTCAATGAGATTCCAGAAAAGGGAAGGTTCCAGGTAACTTTTTGTCATTTGTTTCCAGTTTTGCCTAAATTTTGCACAAAATTTTAAAAATATCCTCAAACCACGGAACCACCGTCTGGGTCCGCCTACGATTCCCGTCCTATAAAAAAACACACACATAAACATAATGACAAAAACATACATCTAAAGAACATGAAGTAACAAGCGGTATTCCGCAAGGAAGTGTACTTGGTCCTGTATTATTTGTCATATATATTAATGACATGCCTGACTGTGTAGAAGCTTCTGCATATCTCTTTGCAGATGACACAAAATTGCATACGGAAATTACTAAACCAGCAGATAGAGGTAGCCTGCAAACTGATTTGGATAGCCTTCAATCATGGTCAGACACATATATTTATTAAAATTCCATCCACATATCAGTAAATAACAAGAGAGTAACAGATAATATTAACCAAACTTATCATTCATATGACAATGACGGTAACAAAGTAAAACTGGTATAATCAAAGGGAGAGAAAGACATTGGGGTGATTGTAAACTTCTCGAAGCATATTCAGACACAAGTGAATAAATCCAATAGAATCATGGGGCTAATTAGAAGAACTTATACTTATCTATATGAAAGGAGCTTTAAATATCTTTTCCAAGCCCTTGTAAGACCCATCCTGAATATGCAGGCGCAGTGTGGAGCCCATATAAACAGTCAGATAAAGAAAAAAAAAGAAGGGAAACGGGGAATGTGTCAAAGAGACAACGACCCAAAGGGGAGTTATAACAACTCAAAGCCACCATAAGATCTTCAATGAACGGTGAGGAAACCCCACACCCAACGGCAGGTCGGAGTCGGCCCCTAAAGAGTAATCAAGTTCAGCGAAATAAACATCATCCTGGACTCCTATAGACATAAAGTAAACTAACTAGAAAATAGACAAGATACACAAAGGCTTTATAAATTTCCTGACTTAGGACAGGCGCAAACCTGCTGCAGCGGGGTTAAACTAGTTTTATTGGGCCCAAACCTTCCCCCTATAGCCAATGTGATAAATCAAAAAACAATCGTAACAACAGTAAAATTCAATTGGCAAAGGACCGAGTCAATTGTGACAAATGAAACTGACAGAACTGAATATACGAACATAAACATGAAATCACAAGAGACTACTAGCAGTTAACTGACATGAATGTATTGAAAAAGTCCAAAGGATAGCAACGAGACTTGTCCCCTCCTTAAAGGGCATTGACTATGAACAAAGATTAAAGAAGCTAAAACTACCAACATTGAGGTATAGAAGGCTAAGGGGGGACATGATTGAGACTTATAAGATTCTAAGTGGTATTTACGATGAAGAAGTATCAAAAATTTTTATAGTACTGGATGGAAGCACAAGAACAAGAGGAAATAGCTTAAAGCTTGAAAAAAGATTTAGTAGGTTAAATGTAAGGAAATACTCGTTTACAAACAGGGTAGTAGATGCACGGAATGCATTGCCAGAGAACGTTACAAAGTTCAGGTGAAAGATGTAAGACAGTTTAAGATCTTGCTAGACAAACAGTGGGGAAACCGAGAAGTTAAATATCACTCCAACAAGGACTAGTTATGCCAACAGCAACATAGAACCAGAAGTCACACACCGACAGGCCCGAGATATGGATACAGGGGCTGTATAAACCTGCGTCAATTAATGATCCTATGGTATCCAATGGTAAAAAGACATAAAAAGGTACAAAAACAAACAAGACAAAACGAAAAACAAATAAGCACAAAATTTCTAGATATTAAACTTACCCCAGGGTTCACTCTACCTAAAAAAACGACCAAACAAACCAAAAAATTGTATAATTTGATACCCGTCATGGTAGGGATGAGAAAGAATTCCTTCAGATGCCCATTCCATATGCCAGCAAACTGACATACCCGACCGAAAGACACAGATACCCATGTATATCTGTGATTCCAGAAGTTAAAAATCAGTCAAATAAATTCAGAAATATGAGGTGCACATATACATTATGTCACAAAGACTGTATTAAAGTTTCATGAAAATCTATTCAGTGGTTCAGGACTTGTATTGTAATGGCAAAGCCCATGTTTTGCCATGAGAAACCCTAAAAATCCATCAAATCCAATTCTGATAAGGGAGTTGCACATGACATAATGTAAAATGAAAATCTATTCACTTGTTCAGGAGGAGTAGCGTATTTATAAGAGATGGGTATACTCATGGGGGGTCCTAGGAATCAAATAATCATTAAATTTTTACCTTGGTAATCAATACATTTTTGGCTTATAGTAATCAAAAAATATATAAAAATGCAAGCTTATAATCAAATAATCATTAAATAAATGACCTTGCAATCAAATATGCCCTGATAATCAGGTAATCAAGAAACCCATGACGGGCCCCACCTTCATCTTGAAATCGACATTAGAGGTACATTTTAAACTAGACTGAAGGACAAACGCGATTACTTCACTTTCCAATAGTCAAATTCCCTAATTTTCTTCTTAGCACCAGTATATGGAGTTTACATGATACTTGTCGATACAGTGACTACCTTGATAGAGCCCGGTTGCTCATAATTAGACTACCCATATCAGTAGAAAGAAAGATAACCCGTGGCTATTTTTCGTCGACAATTTCGAAACATTCTTAAAATCATTATTGTAGAAATATTTTGGTGTTTGAGAGTTTCAGGAAATTAACGCAAGAGGCTCTCAAGAGCCTGTATCGCTCACCTGGGCCATGGCTGACATAGTGAGATGAATGGTATTTTCAATAAGGTACAAAGTTTAAGCTATGTTCAGTGCTAGAAGCAATCTCGGATTGGAATTTAAAATATAGCAGAATGATTCTTTTCTAAAATTTCAGTTTTCTTGTTTGGTGTCAATGGCAACTGAATGAGAACGGTAATTGATGAAAACACCATCATCCATTATAACCCTTTCAGACCCCCATTAAAAAAATTGGACAGACGTTCCCCTTTTAATCTATATAATACATATTGCTGAAATTAAATACATTTCACCCCCCTTTAAAAAAACATTGGGCAGAGGTTGAACTCATAGTCTAGTTTTTACATATTGTTGAAACTGTAAATAAAATATGTAAGGGTATACTATTTTCTAAAATTTCAGCAGTTAGCCATAACCTTGCGTAATCTTCCGGTACAATAGCGAGTTCGATCTTGCTATTGTTGAACAATAGTTTCTATTGCTGTAGATCGAACTGCCTCATATAACTAACTTGGTACAGGAATATGATTGAGTAACAATTCTATTTTATATACCTCGAATAACCGACCGTGGTTTCTCATTGCATAATTGTTATACGAACTAAAACTTAAAAGTAGAGTTTCTGGATATCTGGAATTTTTACTTCTGTCCATGTTCAAATTGAAACGAATTATAAAAGTATGGTTAAACGGTGAAATTAAATTAACTAAAAAAATATGAGCAAAGCTCACTATTATCACAACCCCGCCCCCTAAAAAAAAGATCAAATCAAATTTTTAAATAGATGATGCACAAGGGCAATGTATACTAAACATTCTGTAAAACTTTCAATAAATTCCATTAAGTGGTCTAGGAGGAGTTGTCGCCACAACGTAAGAACCCTATGGCGGACGGACGAACGGACGGACGGACGGACGGAAGGACACCATGATCACTTTATACCGCCCGCTAAAGCGGGGGGTATAAAAATACAGCGGTCTTTGAAAGTTTTAGAAATTTAGAAATTCAGGTATCACATATTTTGCAATCTAAGTGTTCGTGATAATGTTTAATATCAAAGAATGAATGTATATTTCATTCTCTACATTTTTGTCATATCTTTGGACTTTCTGTACTCCCGGCAT
This sequence comes from Modiolus philippinarum, assembly GCA_002080025.1. Classification (NCBI taxonomy): domain Eukaryota; kingdom Metazoa; phylum Mollusca; class Bivalvia; order Mytilida; family Modiolidae; genus Modiolus; species Modiolus philippinarum. Next base: position 95,762 of record MJUU01004167.1, read on the forward strand.
TCATACTTTCTTCTAATGCAGACATATCCCTTAATGATAAGTGTCTTCCGTGAGTTTCGTCCACAACACAGAGATAGCTCAAACATAGCAAGAACTAGGTATTACTCAGTTACTATTGAAGTAAGAAAGGAGTAGATTCGTGTTTCCGTGTTTATCTATGGTAATGACAATACTTTATATATGATCATCTCTTCTAAAGTCAAGTGCTTGAGGTTCATGAAATTGTCCTTCCCTACAAACCCTTGACAGATTTGGCTTATATTTTCTTGGTTGCTTATCTCCACCAGAAGCAAATCGATGTGCCACTTAAACAAATCAAAATTGGTCAAGACGGATTTTCTCTGGTTCGTCTGATTGCATTTGATCACAAGCAGTAGCAAAGAAAATATAAATGACGTCTGTCCTTATCTTAATGACTCATATAGTTGAGGATGCACTTTCCGGCTAAGAACTCGACAATGATCCCGTGTCGGGTGCAGCTCTTATCAAAACTAACCAGGATGCACTCTCCCCTAGAACTCGACAATGATCTCATGTCAGCTGTAGCTCTTGTCAAAACTGTCCATGCAGGATGCACTATCCACAAGAACTCGACAATGATCCCGTGTCAGCTGCAGCTCTTGTCAAAACCAACCAGGATGCACTCTCTCCAAGCAAGAACGTGTCGGCTGTAGTTCTTGCCAAAGCTAACCAGGGTGCACCCCCGGGAACTCTCCAATGATCCCGTGTCGGCTGTAGTTCTTGCCAAAGCTAACCAGGGTGCACCCCCGGGAACTCTCCAATGATCCCGTTGTCTACTGCAGCTCTTGTCAAACTAAACAGGAGATGCTGCTGATTATATATGATTTCCAATAGGACAGATCGTTGCCGTTCTGGAAAACTATCACTTAATCAGCGGCCGGTCAAACTCTGCTGCACGACCGATCAAACCCTGCTGCCGGCCGGTTAAACCCTGCTGTGCGGTCGTTTTTTCTTTAGCCTATGACGTGTGCACGTTTCGGCTGTCTATTCATATACATCTTCCCAAGTCAAGTGTTTTAGATTCGTACATAATCCGTGATGATCGCCAGCGGAGAGCATATTTTAACATTGAACTCTTAGATAGGATGGAAAAAACGCATTTAGAGATCTTTTCCTCTGAAACTATAGAGCCAATCGGAACCAAACTTGATCACAATAGTTCTTGGGTGCTCCCGAACAAAAAGATCTTTCAGATTCTCACCTACTTGACTTGCCAGAGAGGAATTTAATTATACATTGGACACAGTGAGAAGTTATTGATGGTCTCCTGCAAAAAAAAATGTTTTTTTTTGGTTCGCACTTTATCCAAAATGGCCGCAAGCGGGGAACTAAGTTTAACATCGTACCTATGGGAAGACATTCAAAAATCTTCTCCCCCGAAAATGTTGAGCCAATATTGGAACTAAACTTCGACACAATAGTCTTTGGGTGTTTCCTACAAAAACAGTTGATTTTCAGGTTCACGCCTTATGCAAAATGACCTCCAGCGGGGGACATAAATTAACATGCTATTGGAAAACGCATTCAGATATCTTCTCTTCTGGTTGGAACAAAACCTGGTCCCAATAGTCTTTTGAAGGCCCCCACAAAAAGTCGCATCTCATTTAAGACGATTGCCAACAAGGAACTTATTTTAGCATTGTACCCTATGTGACGATATTTAAAGATCTTCTCTGCTGAAATATACAGAGGCAATTTCAACCGCTAACTTAAACTAAATAGTGGTCTTTTTCAGGCTCGCATCTTATACAAGATGGCCGTCTGTGGAGAACATAGTTTGAAATTTGGTCCTAGAATTTGAAAACGCATTAGTAGATCTTCTCCTTTGAAATTACTGAACCAATGGAACCAAGCTTGGTAACAATAGTTTTTAGCTCAATTGGCTATGCCAGGGCGAGCTTCTGCCATTACTTGGCGTCCGTCGTCCGTCCGTTCGTCCGTCGTAAACTTTTCATAAAAAAATCTTCTCCTCTGAAACCACTGGTCTAATTTCAACCAAATTTGGCCACAATAGTCCTTGTGTGGTCCCCTTTAAATATTGTATTCGGCAGGTCCGTACCTCATCCAAGATTGCCGCCAGCGGGGAACATAGTTTTGACATTGGCCCTTATGGGAAAACACATTCAAAGATCTTTTCAGAAACTACCAATCCAATTATAACCAAACTTAGTCACAATGAACCTGTGATGGTCCCATTAAAAAAGATATTCGACAGGTCCGTACCTCATCAAAGATGGCCGGCAGCGGGGAACATAGCTTCAACATTGGACCCTATGGAAAACGCATTCAAAGATCTTCTTCTCAGAAACTACTAGTCCAATTAGAACCAAACATAGTCACAATAGTCTTTTGATGGTCACTTCCTTCCAAAAAAGGTATCTGACCGGTGCGTACCTCTTCCAAGATAGCCGCCAACAGGGAACATAATTTTAAGATTGGACCATATGGGAAAAAGCATTCAAAGGTCTTCTTCTCGGAAACTAAAAGTCCAATTATAACCAAATTTAGTCACAATGGTCTTAAGTTGGTCCCTTCCAAAAGAAAAAAAGATATCCGACAGATCCGTGCCTCATCCAAAATGGTCGCCAGCGGAGAACATAGTTTTAATATTGGACTGTATGGGAAAAATTCATTCAAAGATCTTCTCCAAGGTGGCCTCAGTAGGGAACATACGGTTTAAACTTTGGACCCTATTGGAAATGCTGTTCATCTCTCTATGTCAACCATAGTCCAGGCGAACGATACAGGCTCTTGAGAGCCTATTGTTTACGTGGTTCCCTACAAAAAGGTGTCTTTTTTCAGGTTTGCACCTTATCCAAGATAGCCACGGTCCGGGAACAATGTAAAACATTGGGCACTATGGGAAAATGCATTCAGACATCTTCTTTTCTAAAACTACTTAACCGATTGTACAAATTTTGGCCTCAATAGTTTTCTACTTCTAACTACCTCTAACAGTTTGCAGCCACCATCAATACTTTGATTTTTCTGCCAACTTTTGGATGCGCATGTATTTTTTTTTGTTTAACAAAATTTTAGATCATAACTTAACTCAAGTGCTATACATCTATATACAGTAATCGTTAAAAGCAGGGATCAGCTGAACTTGGCGGCTACAATCCTTGTCACTATACAAGGATTGCCCACAATCCTTATACAAAAGGATTGTCCACTATCCTTATACAAAAGGATCGTACAATCCTTGTATACAAGGATTGTAGTTGCCAACCGCAAATTATGTAATGCATGTTTTGAAGAAATTATTGATGTAATGAAAAATAAAATATGATTATTTCTGCATTTTTGTCATTTTTAGTTCGCCTCAACGAAGTTGAGGGGGACTATTGGAGTACCCCCGGCGTCCGCGTCCGTGTCCGCGTCCGCGTCCGCATTTGGGTATATATCTTAGTAACTATACAGTGTAGGGTCATCAAACTTTGCATGCAGGTGCATCTTGGGCTAACTCACAGCCTCCAAGCAAATTAGGTCTCTCTGACCTATATTTTCCGCTTGAGTGGCTTGCATTCAAATTTACATTTTAGTTCATATCTCAGTTACTATGCATAGTACAATAATCTAACTGTGCATGTGCATGCATCTCTGGTGGTAGGTCAGCATCCAGGCAAAATAAGGTCACTTTGACCTATATTTTCCGCTTGAGTGACTTACATTCAAGTTTACGTCCGAGTTCAGGTCTCAGTCACTGTACATGGTAGGATCATCTAACCTTGCATGTGCATGCATCTCCGATGGGAGGTCAGCATCCGGGCAAAATTAGGGCACTTTGACCTATATTTTCCGCTTGAGTGACTTACATTCAAGTTCACGTCCGAGTTCAGATCTCAGTCACTGTACATGGTAGGATCATCTAACCTTGCATGTGCATGCATCTCTGATGGGAGGTCAGCATCCCGGCAAAATTAGG
>MJUU01004168.1:2442-55354 GCA_002080025.1 Modiolus philippinarum
GGGGGGGGGGGAATTGAAAAATGTTAATATACCCATACCCAAGGTCTATCCCCTTAAACCTTTGTTTAAAAATTCTTAATTAAAATGTTGTAATTAAATAACAGCTTGAATGAACTAGTCAGTTGTTGATGAAGTGAGCGCAAATTGATAAAATATGTAATTTACGTTGCAGCATTATTTCCGTCTGCTACCTAAATATTTTTTTCTGTTTTATCAGTTTTCGACTGGTCCATCTTTGATCGAAAATTGATCGACCACAGATTGACGCTGAATGATTGTCATAATGCCTTTTAATAACGGCTACTAGTTCAAGGACTTTTTCAGAAAATCACTTACTAAACTTACAGTCTTAAAACATTTTCGGAGTTGTTAAACCTTGGGACAACTTTTGTTACACAATTCGTACAATTCCAAATTTTTGAAGTCTCATTAAAGGTACATGTATCAGCAGCATATATCGGGTATGTCTCAGTACATGTCACCATCATGAATGTTACGAAAACATCATATTTCCATCCAATATTCATTTTCAATCAATTGTCTTCAACATTGAAATCTCTGTAATATAAAAGATTATCGATCTGATTTGAAGTTGTAATAATAATTTCGATTAAATGAAAAAAGTATTTGCACAGAAATCTTTAGCAATTACCAAAAACTGGTCTTAACTATACACAATGGTTCAGCACTGTTGATGGTAATTAAATAAATAATGAAAGGAGGTATTCTTCGTCTTGTAGTGACTATGAGACCTTCAACTAAAAGCTTTGCTTATACCTCATAGTAAGTTTAAGACGGTCCCTGCTACCGGTTGGGACGGAATTATTTGCTTAATATGTCGAACATCGCTACATCTATGTATCTTTTGTGGTTGTGGATGCGGGATCCTAAAAAAGATTAATTACCTTGCAAATTGCTCGTACAATAACTGTCATCCGTTACCTGTCAAAACCGCTAATGTCTCAAGCTAGTGAACGATAACAACACACAGACATACACAATCACTCATTGTTCGTTTTAGACTGATAGATTGGTCCTCACTTACTGTTTCAAAAAGTTCTAATTTTAAAGTTTATTTTTCAATTCAGTTACCTTGTCCTACATAGGTTCCTTTTACTTCTGAAATCTCCATTTCAGTTGCCCACACGTCCTAAATTTTTTGAAAATTTTAAGTCTATATTAGCCAAAGGTCAGTTTAGAGGATGTAAGTACCAGGTAACGGTTAATTGCAGCTGTTTCAATGAAAACTTTTTAGAATTGCTTGCCCGGGGTTGCTTTTAAGCTTAATATAACAAAAAAGTATGAATTCAGATCTATGGCATAAAATACTGAACATGACTATTTAATTTAATGAAATAAGTACTGGGGTAGTAATCAAGAGAAAAGGATTAACAAAAAATTTAATGTCCATATTTTGTACAAGTTATGCTCTTGTGTTTTTTCAAAACATTAAAAGTAAAAGTAAACTATTTTGCCAAAATGCGCAATAGATAAGGGGGTGGACAGGGTTTAGAGAGACGGGAAGAAAGGGGTCGGAAGAAAGGAGAGAGAGGGTGGGAGAAAGGAGAAGAGGTGCGGGAGAATGGAGAAATGGGCGAGAAAGAAGAAGGGAGAGCGGGAGAGAAGGGGTGGAAGACAGGAAAGATGGAATGGGAGATAGGAGAAAGGGTAAGGAAGAAAGAAGCAATTAGGCAGGAGAAAGGAGAGACATCCCCTATACACCCCTCATATATTTGCAGAACGCAACCGTTTCTATTTATCCTAAATCGTTTATTTTACAAACGTGCACATTTTTATGAAATAGAATAAAATACAAAATGATTATTTAAAAAAAACAAATTCACTTTGTGAAAAAAAAGAACACAGCACATAATTATATATAATTGAAAAATTTATCGGTAACTTCGGTTTTTTTTGTTATTTAATACCGGATTTATTATAAAGGAGATTTATGCAGATGGAAATTGCTAATAATCATGTTTTTCAGTGCAGAAAATATTACAACATAACGGGTTTTCTCACCGTTCATTGAAGATCTTATGGTGGCTTTGAGTTGTTATTACTCCCCTTTTGGGTCGTTGTCTCTTTGACACATCCCCCCGTTTCCCTTCTTTTTTCTATTATTAGAAATATGGTATAGAACAAATACAAAAAGGAACTAGACTGTATTTAATTATAGCGGACGGCTATTTCAAAACAACTTGTTTTCCTTCTGGAAATATATAAATTGGATCCACGTGAAAACCTAAAATGATCTAAGACAGGGCTTTTTCTTTACGTTTTATCATGTTTTCAAAATCTTTTTAATAGGATGCCTTGAAATCAGGTTATAAATAGAAGCCAATTCTAAAAAAATGCAATACATTTTGACAAATCTATTATTCAATACACTCCGAAAAACGGAATGAGCATTCAATATATGAGAGAGTCTGTATGGATGAAATCAACAGAATGTTAGAAAGCTGTCCGTTTAGAAATCCGTTGATATAGGCATAAGGTTAGGGACCGACCATTTTACTTGAAGGGGGTTATTGTTTTTTTTTTCTGGACAGAATTTTTTTTTTAACAAGTACAAAGAAAATATTTTTTTTAAATTAAACATTTTTTTTTGGGGGGGGGGGCAGAAAGCCCCGTTCAGAATATTTTTTTCCTCCCTTTGCAGCCNATATATTTTTTCCGAAAAAAAAACCATAGCCCCCCCACCCACCCACCCACCCCCTTCAGATTAAATGGTCGGTCCCTTAGAAAGCTATCAATATGAGTAATTAATCTTTAAAAATAACATTACAAGACTTAAATTGTATTATGCAACTCTTATATGTTAACATGCACACAAGTATCATTACAGAAAAAATCTACTAAATGCATTAAGTAAGTTTATACTTTCAATTTTAACTTAAGTAACTCTTTCATGCATTCATCTAACCTTGATAACTTACGTTCATTTGATGAAAAAATCAGATTTTGACTGAAATCAATTTCTTTGTATTTGGATATTGGGTATTTTGTTTTTCACAACAGGCATATCGTGTACCAAACTACAAAGCATTTCTTGTTATTTCAATTGATTTTCGTAGAAGAATTAAATATTTAACGAGGTTTTAAGATCGTTTGATATTCTACAAAAACAAATGGAAAAAGAAGCGTGGCTAAATATAATAAAACTCAAACAAATACTGATTAAACCAATTATTTTACGAGCATCTTATTTTTTATGAAAATAGCATGAAAATAAATCGTCGCGAACATTTCTACTTCATTTATATAGGGACACTGGTTCTTTTGTCGGGCAATGGATGACATGGATTGTATGGACATTGCCAGTTTAATTAATGTTTGTTGACAACCTGCATTGGATGTAGCATTGCTCGACTTCTAGCAATGAATTCCGCTCAAACCGGTGCTATGGGGGCTTCTTGAACTTACTATGAAGTATGAGCAAAGCTCATTATTGGAGGCCTCGTGGTGACTTCAGGATGAAGAACAACTATAAAACATGCCTTTTTACCATGTATGTGTGAAGACTTTGTCTCATTTGTATTTACTCCGTATCCCTTCATTGTTTATAATCACACGAACTGAATATAACAACGCGAAAAATTACTCATAGCGAACTTCACCGGAAGGGGAAAAATGAGAAATAAAGTATTTGTGAAAGTAAGAAAAAAGTATGTATTGAGGTAAACACAGACGACAACAACACGATTACAAAATTAAATGTCATGCAATGTTATGGATGCTATATTGTAAAGTGTAAAAAAAAAAAAAAAAACTTAATTTTTCCATTTGTCAACTTTCAGTGTGCTCCATATTTTTATGACCGCCATTATGACCGTGTAATTTATACACTTGGATTTACACATTACATACAACATTTCATTAAATACTATTCCATGCAAACGTCTGCGACATTAATCTAATATTCTGTGGGATCACTAAAAATAAGTCCCTTTCATGCCTGTCAAACTTTGAAAGCCCCGATACAAGTAGGGAGATATCTCCACTGAAACTGTCTCAAATAAGGAGATTTGACCAACATATATTTAGGCCTTTTTTAACTGAATTTACTCTAGATGATTATATCAAAGAAGGTACACCGCTGAAGCCCTTATTCACTGATGTATTTTATAAATTCAAAGAATAGTTTTGCCGCATGGCCTTGCTCCTTTCTTTATCTAAAGTTACAGTCTACATTGCAACTTGATTATAGGTTTAAACACCTTTTTAAAGGAATTTATTGGAGTATGAACGGGACCAATTCACTCACAATTAAATAAAAGTCCTTCGGACTTTTTCTGATATGTGAGTGACTTGGCCCCGTTTATACTCCAATAAATATCCCTTTTAAACGGTGTTTTATCCTTATAATTCACGACAGTGTATTTCCTAATATGCAAATTATATTAGAATTATATTGAATTATCACAAATTGAAACTGGAAATCAAATTACTATATAAGATAGAATTAATTACCTTAAATTGTAAATAAAAATAAATTCTCTTTCAAAATGGTACAATTTTGCTTTAAAATACTTTTAACGCATTTTTAGTTAAGGTCACATTTTTTATGTAAACTGATTAAGCAAAAGGATTATTGACTAAAATGCTATATTTAAAAATGTAAACTTAAAGGGAAATAACTCAAATTTCAAATATTCTGGTAAAAAATAGATATTTTACCTGCATTCAAAGGCAATTTTTAATAATGAAAAAAGTATTGGAATGTTCCATCACCGTCGAATAAAAAATATTTACCTAATGTGCTTGAAATGATTACAAATTTTAAAAAAAATGTTCAATTCTCTTCTTTTTTAAACCTTTTCTTCTAGCCCATCCAAAGACCTGGATCCATCCATGGACTTTTCTTATAATGTATAAATACTTCCATTTCTCCCTTTCCTTTGTTCAAGGAATTTATCATTAGACACGAACAATAAAAGGGATATGGGGTAAATGTACAAGGAACAAAATCCCTTTCAATTCAAGGTAATATTAAGCTAATGGAACATCGTTTTCATTGTTGTTCTTCCTCGTGAAGTCACCATGAAGCCTTTAAAGAAAAAAAACAAATCGACAGTGTTGACATAGACGATCTCATAGAATACATAGAAAAACACATCTGCTAACTAAGTGCCATTCTAAATCACTAAAATTAAAACTCAAATTGATTATATCAAGTAGGTAAATGCTGGTTACTGTATCGGGCAAGCAGTCACCAGCCTGCATAAACGATGAGTGACCTAAAAAAATATAGAAAATGAATCCAATCACACCAGCATATTTTTCTTCTCGACACAAGAACAAAAATCACAGTGTGCCTACACATATACACAAGCATATGATATAGCAGACAATAAATAAACAAATGAAGGGATATGGAGTAAATGTACATGGGACAAAATCCCTATACATACGTGGTAAAATTAAGCAAATTGAACAACGCTTTGATTGTTGTTCTTCAATAAAGCCGGAACTAGAAGCTCTGTCCTCAACTGATTTTGGCTCTCTTTTTAGATACTTTTGATTATTTGTTCTCTATCAGCTTTTGTAAACCTTTCGATTCCTGGATTTCCAATGTTTTGATTTTATCTGCACTGATGAGACATTAGTTGTCGAAATGACCATATGCAGGAAGTAAATTTACAGTTACTTCGATATTTTGTTATGGACACTCTTAAAAAGATGTAAGTGACTCATTATTTTTATTTTTTCTTAAAAGGTAAAAATAAGAATAAAATCAAGAACGAAATGATAATGAGCAAAGTCTTAAGCCAAGAACTAAGTAGTAAGTCTTCCAAGGAAGATATGTGTCGCCTGCATAATAACGCAAAAAAATCTTAGTTAAGTCAAACAGGTTGTGGGCAGTTAAGAGATCCAAAAGTCTGTTTCACAGTATAAGTACTAAAACTGATACAATAAATGAAATTTCAGAAGGCTTGGATATGTGGTTCCTGAAGAAAGTGTGAATGAAATTTTCTTGAAGCGAAAAATATTCTAAGTTTTGTCAAACAGAAAATGGGAATTCAAGAGAACCAAAACTTTCTTACACTGCGTAGGTCCCATACTGATACTCCATGCCAAATTACAGAAGCCTGGGATTTGTGGTTCCAGAGGAAAATGTGACAGATAATTTTAGAAAGTGAAAAATATTCCAAGTTCTGTCAAGCAGGAAATGGGCATTCCATAGATCCAAAACTCTATTATAGGTTTCCATACTGATACTCCTTGCCAAATTGCAGAGGGTTGGGATATGTAGTTCTTGAGAAGAATGTGACAATTTTTTTTGTGACGCGGACGACGACACGGACGACGACGACGTCCATGCCGACGCAACAAGACTGATAGTGATCCCTTTATGTCGCCATTGCGTGAACGCAGGCAACACAACAAAGACACCACCTCGACAAAGAACAAGTGATATAGAACGAAAGTTTTTTTACTATAAATAATCAAAACTAACACCCATATCATCCATATGTACAATTGGAAATTTTCAATCCATTAATTTGATTTTGCCAGTCTCTCGACATTTCAAACATAGTTCCGGTCCAATGGCAGCTCCATGGCTATGTAGACTCTACATTATATTCATGTTTTCATTCAATGTTCGGTGTTGAAGACTTCAATTTTTTTTCTTTTTTTGCAAAGTTGCAATACTGTTACTGTTGTTTAAGAGATGATTCCGAGATGGTTGCAATACTTTGGTAGACGCTACGTATTTCATATATTTGCCATATTGTTGGAAACCACGTTTGAGGCATAGTTGCAATATGTTGAAGCAGCTACGCGGCAGTAAAAGTTTAAATATGAAATAAATATATGCAGCCATGCATAAAGTGAGCATTACACAAAGAAGTCCACAGATAAATTTTGATTTTGGGGGGAAATGGAGATCTTATTATGAAAATAATGAGTAGAATAAAATAACAAGACACAATTAATTGAAGTTTAGGATAATGAATCCCTTTAATACACAAAACCACGACATTAAAGTCCTGTTGTTAAAAATTGAATGTTTGCATTTTTTGCTTGTTTGAACTCTAAATAAGCTTTGTAACAAAATCAGATAACTATTGAATGCGACCAAATATTCTTAGCTACACATTTCTTGTAAAACATGTCCTAAAAACTTTTATCAAGTTTTCTCTAAACCTATTTGATAGCCAACCAAACATGAGAAAGTTAATTGGAATGTTTATCATAAATAACAAAGCAATTACATAGTTGGCATGCTCACTTAATATTAACATATATGCACTGTTTGTAGAAAACAATATCGGGATAACGAAGCGAGGCGTTGACAAAACAGCAAACATCAAAGATACAGCTGAAGTAACCCGTACCAATCTCTCTAATCCAGTCTGTGCGTCTGAGTTGGTGGCGGCAGATTTCTTCCGGAAGTTAACACGTTTCTTGATTGAGTATATTGACAAAGAGCTGAGTGTTGTCATGAGAACAAACGGAATTATGCCTGAAACCACACAATATACTATTGTTTCAATCTGACGATACTTGCTTACAGTCTTGTCTACTCCATGGAAAGACTGACGTTCACGACAAATATCAACGGGCTTCATTGTGTCTCTATTGAGTGTCACTACTTTTTGAAAATCCAAATACAGAAATTCAAAAATACCAAAAGCTACGCATGCAGCAATTGTTATTGTAATGAAAATCGCAACACGCCCTGTAGTATAAAATAAAGGGTATCTCAATGGTTGTTTAAAAATTATATATTTCTGGAAAGTTTGACAAACTTTAATCCATTGTGAAAACATGAAAATCATCTTTGGTATAATATTTACACAAATTTCGAAAACATAACACATTTGAAATTGAATATAGTTTTCTCTTAATGTAAACGCATATATTAATATGCCATTTTGTAGAATAACCAAAAATATGTCCAAAATGCTGTACATGGTCATTAAACCATATTTCTTCGTGTAATTTTTGGTCTGTAGGGCAATTATCAAAGCTATCAGCATTACCAAAGAAATCAGAATAAAAAATGGCTGGACATAAATATAATATGTTTTTGTGTTTTCGGAGTACATATTTTTCGGATTGTAGTAAGTCATTTCTGCAAAGTTGTGTCCAGAACTACCTGCTTGCAGAATTTGATTTAATTCATGAAAACGCTTATTGATGTCGACGCCAGCCATTTTCAAGTAAGATGTTCTTTGCCTGAAAAAAATGAAGACAGAATTATGAAACATTATTCTTATTCTGGATAACAATAATTATTATATAGATAGCGGTGATTTATCGAGTTTTCTCAATGAAATAAATCTCATATTTTCATTCAGTGAAATAAACAATTTATTTTCACTCTAGGAAATGACGTCACATTATTATCGTCAATGTAAACACATGGCGCATTGATATTAAAAAGATAATCCCCATAACATTGCATCAAAAATCTGTCTAAAGATTTGAAAATCTATATAATAATAAGTATAACTAATCAACCGTGATGAATATCAATAATAATGTCACTCGTGTCGAACAACGCAAAGGATTAAACTCGTTTTGGAACAAGTTCCAAAACTCGTTTAATCCTGCGTTGTTCGGCACTCGTGACATTAATATTATTGATATTCATCACGGTCGATTAGTTATACTATAATTGCTCAATTGTTAACATTGTTACGAAATTATAAAATACATGATACTAAGGGTGTACAGCCTATATTATGTAGAATGGCTGCTTTTAAATCACTTCCAATTTTTTTTTTTTTTTTTTTTTCAGATGCTGTTTATAATTGCACCTGATCTTGCCCATGGTTTTCAATTGGAACCTTGTTAGTTGTTCATCTGTATGTGGTTTTCCATTTTTTTTTCATGCCCTACTTATGAGAATTTCAAATTGCGATTTTATCGTGATCATCTATGTGACATGACTTGGCGAGTCCTCTTTAGATTGTGATTATCTTTGACAATTATCGATGAAGAACTATCACGACTTGTTGATAACCCCGATTCTCTGCTTCAAAACAATAAACAATATAGGTAATTTAGGACTGAAAATAGGGGGTTCAAAATTGAACGGCATTTGCATGTTTTGTTTTTTTTTGTTTTGTTTTTGTGTGTGTGTGTGTGTGTGTGTGTGTGTGTTTTTTTTTCTTTTTTTTCCTTTGGAAAGATACAATTGAACGAGAAAGAGTGTCACAATTACTGTGAATGCTTCAATCATTATATATTCAAAAAGCAAAATGAGTGCGACAAAAGAAAGACACAATAAGGGAACTAGAGGCTCAGAAACTGAGCCTGTATCGCTCACCTGACAAAATGCTTCTATACCATGCATGAACAAAAACAATGTTTTTTTTTTCCACTGGAGTCTAAGTAGAACCCGTGTTTTCGACTGATCCTTTTGAAATGAGTAATCTTTGCAAAGGAGTTCTATACATCATTCAAATAAAGTTTTGTTAAATTTGCTTGAGCAGATGATGAAAAGAATGATTTTCTTATGATAAGACTCCAATGATAAACTATATTCCGTGCTGGCAGTCATGTTTTTTATCAGATCAGAACAAAATGAGCAATATTTGTTTAAGTCCTTTAGTATATCATTCCTGTAAGGTTTGGTTGAATTTGTTTCAGCAGTTTCAGGGGAGAAGATAAAAATGTAATTTTCCCATAGGGTTCAATGTTAAACTATGATTGTGCTGGCAGCCATGTTTTTTATCAGATCGAAACAAAATGAGCAATCTTTGTTTAGGACTTTTGGTACATCATTCCTGTAAAGTTTGATCGAATTTGCTTCAGCGGTTTCAGAGCAGAAGATGAAAATGTGATTTTTCCCATAGGGTCCAATGTTAAAACTAAGTTTCACCCTGGCGGCCATGTTTTTTGTCGGATCGGAACAAAATAAGCAACCTTTGTTTCAGACCTTTCGTACATCATTCCTGTAAAGTTTGTTTGAATTTGTTTCAGCCGTTTCAGAGCAGAAGATGAAAATGTGATCTTTCACATAGGGTCCAATGTTAAACCTAAGTTCCCCGATGGCGGCCATGTTTTTACCGTATCGGAAAGAATTGAGCAACCTTTATTAAGGACCTTTAGTACATCATTCCTGTAAAATTTGGTCGAATTTGCTTCAGTGATTTCAGCAGAGAAGATGAAAATGTGATTTTCCCATAGGGTTCAATGTCAAACCATGTTCCGTGCTGGCGGCCATGTTTTTTGGGGGTTTTTTTTGTCGGATCGGATGGAAATGAGCAATCACTGTCAAGGACCTTTAGTACATCATTACTGTAAAGTTTGGTTGAATTTGCTTTAGCCGTTCCAGAGCAGAAGATGAAAATGTGATTTTCCCATAGGGTCCTATGTTAAACCATGTTCCGTGCTGGCGGCCATGTTTTTTGTCGGTTCGGAACGAAATGAGCAATCTTTGTTAAGGACCTTCAGTACATCATTCCTGTAAAGTTTTGTTGAATTTGCTTCAGTGGTTTAAGAACACAAGATGATAATGTGATTTTCCCATAGGGTCCAATGTTAAACCTAAGTTCCACGATGGCGGCCATGTTTTTATCGGATCGGAACGAAATGAGCATTCTTTGTAAAGGACCTTCCATACATCATTCCTGTAAAGCTTGGTTGAATTTGCTTCAGTGGTTTCAGAGGAGAAGATGAAAATGTGAAAAGTTAACGGACGACGGTCGACGGACGCCGGACGACGGAAGACGGGCGCCAAGTGATGGCAATAGCTCACACTGACTCTTTGGGTCAGGTGAACTAAAAAACGAACTCATTTACCTTAGAAAGGCCAAATTCGTTTCTTATAATCGAATCACCGGATATGACATCCACATTTTCTATAATGCTCAAAGGATGTAAGTGACATATTTACGAAATAGACATTTTTGGTCACAAAACAAATTGCCAATTGACTTGGCAGCAGTCAATCAGTAAGAGTTTTTCTTGGCTTTGACAAAAATCTCCTCATTTTTGTATATCTTTCTGCCTGATCATTGTTGTTACTTGCAGGACCTTTTAGTTTTTGGTTCATGACCTATTTCTCCCCTGAGGTATAACAACTATGAATCCCCGTATGTATTACCACTATTAGTCCCCGGAAGTATAACCACTATTAGTCCCAGGGGGATATAATCACTATTGGTCCACGGAGATATAACCACTATTTGTTTCTGGAGGTATCACCACCTTAGTCCTTTTTTAAAGAACCTGCTATTTGACCAATATATTAGGGATGGTCACTCGTCAGGGTTTTGAAACTATCTCTGCCTTTCGGAATTCTCTTATTTTATCCATCATGATGCATTAGAAAATTTTGTACACTGACACCCACTTTTCTCTTAAAAATATGATTGTGTACATTTTCAATAGACTTATGACAAAATTTGATGAAATCCTTGATATTACTTCATTGCATTTCAAAGGTTGATTGCCTAAATGCAAAGTGAATGAAAAGTCTAGAGAAGTTCCACGCTGGCAGCCATGTTTTTTATCGGATCGGAACGAAATGAGCAATCTTTGTAAAGGACCTTCCATACATCATTCCTGTAAAGTTTGGTTGAATTTGCTTCAGTGGTTTCAGAGGAGAAGATGAAAATTTGAAAAGTTGACTGACGGCGGTCGACGGACGCCGGACGACGGACGACGGGCGCCAAGTAATGGCAATAGCTCACACTGACTCTTTGGCTCAGGTTAGCTAAAAACGAATTCATTTACCCTAGAAAGGCCAAATTCGTTTCTTATAATCGAATCACCGGATATGACATTCACATTTTCTATAATGAGCAAATGATTTAAGTGCCATATATAGGAAATAGACATTTTTGGCCACAAAACAAATTGCCAATTGATTTGGCAGCAGTCAATCAGTAAGAGTTTTTCTTGGCTTTGACAAAAATCTCCTCATTTTTGTATATCTTTCTGCCTGATCATTGTTGTTACTTGCAGGACCTTTTGGTTTTTGGTTCATGACCTATTTGTCCCCTGAGGTATAACAACTATGAGTCCCCGTATGTATTACCAATATTAGTCCCCGGAAGTATAACCACTATTAGTCCCAGGGGGATATAATCACTATTGGTCCACGGAGGTATAACCACTATTTGTTTCTGGAGGTATCACCACCTTAGTCCTTTTTTAAAGAACCTGCTATTTGACCAATATATTAGGGATGGTCACTCCTCAGGGTTTTGAAACTATCTCTGCCTATCGGAATTTTCTTATTTTATCTATCATAATGCATTAGAAAATTTTGTACACTGACACCCACTTTTCTCCTAAAAATATGATTGTGTACATTTTCAATAGACTTATGACAAAATTTGATGAAATCCTTGATATTCCTTCATTGCATTTCAAAGGTTGATTGCCTAAATGCAAAGTGAATGAAAAGTCCAGAGAAGTTCAGTTTTCCTCCAAAATTTTCAGCCTTTTAATATCAAAAATGGGCACATAGACCTATCAATATTTTTTTGCTTAAAATGATGTATGATCCATAATCCTTAATAACGTTGCAATATCTTCAATTAAAAAAGTACAAAATTTAAACCTATCTTTCACCTTCAATATTTCTCCCTATATCTATGTTTTTCCTTACGCCAAAATTAATTGACCTAGTTAACGATGAAAGGATATGGAGTTACTGTACATGAGACAAAGTTGACAACAATTTCATAAATTTTGTGTAAATTCCATAAATTTTGAAAGAAACTGTGTGCCTGGTCACAATTTTATGTTCTTCATTTACGCAGTTTGTAGTTGGGTAGTAATCATATAGACTAAGGTAAGTTAGAACCGAACCGTCAATCCAAAACGAACAATCCAAGGACAATGGCAACTTCGGAAACAAAACAGAAACAGAGACACAACATGAGTACGGTACAGAAAAGAAAAATGAAGATACTCACACAGATGAACAACACGGACCCAATAAAAAAAACCATGGGTGAGATCAGGTGCACCGGTAGAGTAAGCATCTCCTGCTTTTTATAAGACACCCGCCCTGTTGAACATGTCAAATCCGGTAGTAAAGTCAAATCCGGTAGAGGAAACAACAGTTAAGCTTTAAAAGAACATATCTGTTGTCATCTGGGAAACAGATATCCCATTTTGGGTCCACAAGATGGTGATGTCGATCGTAAAATTTCGGTGGTGGTTGACTAAGTTTTGGGTATCATACCCTTTTTGAAGTGCCTATTTGTGAGCAACCGGGCTCTATCAAGCAAGTCCCTGTATTGAACACAGGCTCTTGAATAGCGAATGAGATGGGAGATGTAAACTCCCTATGCCGGCGCTGTTGTGATGTTGCTACAAAGAAAAGGAAAGGTTACTATTGGAAAGGTGAGGTCATCGCTTTTGTCGTGCAGCTTAGTTTGAAGTCTACCCCTGTTGTCAATTTCAAGATGAAGGTCAAGGAACGAGGCTGATGTTGAAGTGTCTGTGGTATCCTTAATTTCGAGCTCTTTTGGATAGATCAGATGAAGAAAATCACCAAAGCGAGGGATGTATAGTGACAAAATATCATCTATATAACGGAAGATAAAATTGAATGACTGGGCCAGTATTTTATATTTATTTTGAAGAAGCCCTTCGATGAATTCAGCCTCGTAAGAGTGAAGAAACAGATCAGCTAGGAGAGGCGTACAGTTTGTGCCCATAGGAATTCCGATAGTCTGTTGAAAAACAAGTCCTCCAAACTGGACAAATATATTGTCGATCAGAAACTTTAACATTTGAATCACTTCTTCCTCTGTATATTTTTTCTCCGATTCGGAGTCATTTTCACAAAGTAGGCTTGTTCTCTACCTACAACAATGTACCTATATCTTCGTTCACCATTCTTACGTGAGAAACATCTATGAATTAAATCTTTAAATTAAATGTGCATATTTCTACTTAAAAAACGTACCTTGATGATCTTGCCAACTATCGACCAACTGCAGTTCCTTTCCTACTATCGACCAACTTCAGTTACTGTCAGTGATTTTCTGTACAAATGTGGACTAACTTCAGTTACTACGATAATCTGTACACTTGTCAACCAACTTCAGTTACAGTGTGAATCTTGTGCAACTTTCTACCAACTTCAGTTACTGTGATTAACTTTACAATTGACGACCAACTTCAGTTACTGACATTATCTGCCAAATTGTCGAATAAGCTCCATCGTTTCGATAATTATACACAATTGTGAACAAACTCTGATTGTCGTGTTGAAATGTCAAAAGATGTTGTCCAACATCAGTTATTGCGGTATATGATTGTCGTGTTGAAATGTCAAAAGATGTTGTCCAACATCAGTTATTGCGGTATATTTTAGGTTGATTTGCAAACTTCATTTAACATGAAAATCTGGTACAATCGTCTTGAAATCTCTGTGTATCACTTAAGATGCTGTTATTAACTGTTTCAATTGTCAATGGTCTTCTTCTCAAAGATTTTATAATGAATGATGAGTCGTATGTCCAAATCTCATAGTCACGACTTTTATAATCCGCTAATCACGACTGCTTTAGCGTATGAAATGACATATCTCTTGTATATGGTATACATGGAAATACAAAACTAAACTCATGTTTTTGCTACTGTTAAAGATATCAAGCTTCCGAAAAAATGGAATTACCAGACGTCAATAAGATATAATATTAAATTATTGAAGTACTTGTGATTTATGTCTGGCGCAGGATAATCCCTCCTTAATTGTATCAAATTCATATCACACCTTTTATTCATTTATAATAAATAACAGAAAACGAATTAACTGTAAATTTAGTTTTTGCATATGGCTATTTCGACATCTTATATATCTTCAGTGGAGACATATAGTATATCCTTCCGGATCAAGTGGATTACGATATTTCTCCAGTTCGAGATAGTTAAATTTGTGATTTTCAACATGCGAGCTTTAGCGAGCATGTTAAAATCAGAAATTTAACCAATGAGAATGGAGAAATATCGTAATCCACGAGCAAACGCAAGGATATATTGTTTCTCCAATGACTTTTGCAGTATTTCAGGTGCACATTCAATGGTTCAGTACGGTTGTCAACGTTTGCCGCGTTATCTGAAAGCCTAGTAACAATGACGTCACAATAGACTTTATGAATGAAATGAAACGTTGCGGGAAACATGACGCAGAAATTTAACCAACGTGTGGATTAAAAATAATACGTATTTCTAACCAACTGGGTTAACACGCTAAGAATTGGATAAAAAATCAAATCATTAATTTGCATATAAATCAATAAACCAAAATAGGTGCTGGTAGAGAACAAAAAGCCAAAAAGAACTAAATAGAAATGCTATATAACATAAAAGCTGCGTCAACAACATCATATTTATATCGTTATCACTCAATATCTAATATTGTATCTTCTCCTTTTGTCTTGTAGGTGAAAAGATTCGAGCACATTTTTGCACATGACAAGTGTTTGTACCAACACTAAGATTTAATTTCCCTTTTTCACCAGAAATACTAATATGTCACCAGATTATTATGACTACATAAAATACAATGGAATATTTTACGAAAGGATATGGAGTAAATGAACATGAGAGCATAACACATATGTTTATTCCAACTGCTATAATTGTAATGAGCTGTATGGCCCTTCCGGAAATTTATTCCTCATCAGCAGCACTAGAACTTTAACAAAGGAAATCCATAATTTAAAAAAATGTTTTAAATGCATAAAACCAACCGAAAGCCGAATAATCAGTATATCAAATATAGCTAAGGACAAAACTACGATAGAGGGAGTTAATCCTTCGGTTTTAGAATTTATATAAATTTAGACAATAGTAATTGAACAAAGTGTACACATGAGATATTTTCTCATGTACAAGTACACCATATCTAAGAAAATAAAGAGCATAGATTTCTACCACTGGGAATTGTTTTACCAACTCCACACTGCAATATCTTAAATAATTTACCGATTTAATTTTGAATCACATTAAGATTTTTCAAACCCACACAGTGAAATATAGAGCTTAATATATAAGTAGAAGGTAAAATATAATAATTACATTATCATATTATTCTAATATAGCGATTGCAAAAGCGCATTTCAGCATCACTAGAATTTATGTTACTATCTTGTTTAGCCATTTTGATCTTATCACAATCTTGGATTTTAAGAAGCTTTCAAGATAATGATTTCAAGGACGATCAAGACGTGTTGAGAAAGGTTAAGATCAAACAAAATCCATTTGTTAATTGCGTTCAGGAACGATCAAGACAAGTTAAGTTTGTTATAACTAGAGTATAAAGGGTATGGAAAGTTCAAGAGATCACCTTCCTTCACCAAGTACACAATGTTACTCCGGGTTTAAATGTAAACTTTTGTCATCAACTTGTACTTTTACACCAGATCGTCTGTAATTCCGTGTCACGTGCGTTTTAACTTGATTGACGTGGTGCCATCTATCGACCATCCAATAAGTTTAAGGCTGTATGAATCTACAAGAATAAGAAAAGGAGACAACTAAAGGGGGGAGTGACAACTAATAAAAATGCAAAGGCAATGGCGAATCCAGTGAGTAGAATTTTATGTTTCTATACAGAAAAGTAATTAAAAAAATCTTTCAGAATGTGTTGCATCGCCGTTGGGATGACTTCTAAACACGAAATATTTTAAATTGAATGGTCAATAGCAGAACCACAGGTTAATGAAGTTTTCTATACAGCAAAGTTTCGCAAACAGACGGTGCATTTTTTTCTTATAAAAATTATATTTCTTTTTTATTGAAAGTTAACTTATATAATGTGTATTCACTGGTTGTTACCTTAAAGTAAGGAGCCTATAACTTTCAAATTAAGAAAAAAAATTGGAGGCCAATTTACGATTTACTTAAGATATATTATTAGTATTTCATTGTCGCATCAGGAGAGGAGGGGGGTTCCGATTGTTAAAACTCCCTTTTTCGTTACTGTTTTTATTTCGTTCATCTATAGCCAAATACTTTCTAAACTCTACTAGTATATCATAACAAATTCAATTCAAATATAATTTTATATTTTTATATAAATATTTAAGCAAACGAACTTTGATTACATGAATTTCGACAGATTTTGACAATTTTTGAAAGATTTTGTTAAAATCCAATGACTGTAATTAGAGATGCAAGCCTTCTTCACTTGCAAAAAATCATAATATAAATAAAATCGGTTTTGTTTCTCAGTGTATCTTTCCAAGTGCATGCTGTACAGATCAAATTGAAGGTGAATCTCATTTTCTGTGTAATTGTCCTTAATTCAAGGATAAAAGATCTGTTTTATTTTATCTTGTTGGAATAAAATATCCGAATTTTCTAAAATAAAATTTCAACAAATCAATCATTAGTAATGAAGATCATGATTTTATGTCAGCCACTGCTAAATTCATTTTGGAAAAAAATGACGAAGAATGTTTTTATTACGTCCTTATCTCTGATCTATATAGCTAACAAAACAACACGGTTCTATCTTATTATGTATTTATGTCTCTGTAAATCATGTTCTTCTCTTGTATATGCTACACTTGTTGCTCCTTGTGGGATCATGGTTTGGAAATAAAGATATGTTATGTATTGTTATAAAATGGCTTAAATGGACACAAAAGGTTATTTACAGCCATGTTCGACTGCTAATATGTCAAAAAACGTAGAAGTGTGGTACTTTATTTTTATTCCTGGCCGGGAAGTAAACGTATCAGAGACACAACTTTACACGATTTCCGTCAATATCTTTTTTTCAATATGGCCTCGGACATTAAAACAAAGTTCACGACTAAATGGTCATACTTCTTTGAAATCCTAAGTAAAATAAATAAAAAATGTGTCAATTCCATCAAAGAATATAACGTATAAACTATATACTATATGCAGTTTAAGCCCCTTATAGGATTGGTATAGTCAGGGATAATCTAATATTTAGAAGAAAGGGTCAATAGCTGCCGAAATTCTAACAAAATTATTGCAGTGTCACAGTAAACAATGACATGGTAATCTAAATATGAACAGTTTTATTAACTGTGTTAAGGATGAATAACACTTGCCCTGTTGGGTTGATAACCGGAACTGTTTATTTGTATTTAAATGCCAAAACCGGAGGGCGGACCAAATCATTCTTTGAAAAGACATATACATGCTGATTAGTTATGGCAATACAAGTAGTCCACTTTGATTGTAAAACTGGTAAAATTTACATATTAGAATGTAATTAAATTTACATGTTAGAATGCAATTTAATTTTTGGTTTTTTAGAATATGCAAAACGAAGACAGAATTGAAACGGACAAATAGTTCGATCTGTCAACGAGGTTACTCACCAACCAAGTAATCAGAACTTCGATGCTGAGAATTTGTTTCAATATCTTATGAGTATATTCCTCATGCAAAGCTCTTCTCTTTGCTAAAATCATAAATCCAAAATCACGGCAATTCACAGCAACACAAATTGAGACAGTATGACAAAGACATAACAAACAAACAAAAATGAACAAAAACGCCACAAAACTAAAGCACTAGCAGTGTGAACCCCATAAAAACTGAGGTATCATCAGGTGCTCCAGAAGGGTAAGCATGATCTGNTGGCACCCGTCACACTGCCAGTGAATAGTTCCGGTTTTGTCACAGTCGGTATTAGTCAGTCCGGTGACAAACTCTGGATCTACCCAAAGATATCATTCTGTTCTCATTTGTGAAACAGAAACATTGTAATGGTCTGTCAAATCGTGGTGACGACCGTAAAACTTCTGAAGTGACAATTGCAACAGTGACTGAACATACCCTTGATATATTTTTTTCTGTTTATTTTGATTTGATGTGGACTGAATATAACATGTCGAAATTACAATAAACAGAAACTGGATTCCCAGTAATTTTGGTTTTCAACTATTTATTACCAATGGTTCGATGCTTTGGCCGGTTGGCTATTAGTACCTGAGGCTATTGACCAATCTAGTTCTCAGTACTTCATTTCTGCCGCAAAATTCGATTTTATTTAAAAACTTGCAAACTATCAATGTTTGAAAGTTTTGTATGAACCTAAGTATTATCTACATCGTTCAATTCCTTTCAGATTAACAACCCTCGTCATATGATCTAGTTTTTATGCCTAACTTATCAGTTGTGATATAATGTTGGAAAATAAAATCATTAAAGTCCATAAAATTTTGATCTTCGGTATAATTTTTCTTTTAAATTGAAGAATTTTCGGAATTTTAAGGGTTTTTTTTCGCAATTTCGATTTTCTGAATATGGTCGTTAAAATCTGAATATATATTTAATAATTGTCGATGGTATATAAGCAACAAATCGTGCGCATACATTTTAGTTTCTGACGTAATTAGCACCCCTAACCCTAAAAATTAAGGGAAATTATGAAATATTCAGGCTCTAAATGGGTGTATTTCACTAAAGCTGTCATGCATAAGATCAATTAGTAGTAAGTAGATTTAAACTTTTTAAAAGGTCTTTTTTTACTCTTCTGCTCGAAATTGTATGCAAAATGGGAAGTTTCCGTTTTTCAGAATTTCTGCTGTTTTGACTTTGAGATGCCAATACTTCATGACATTGATATATAACTTTAAAATGCTGATTATATATCTCATTATTATATTTAAGCTATTATAAAATATGCTTTTAAACATTTTAGACTAATTACAGTCTTATAAATTACAAACATATTACCCGATACCACAAATTTTCAAAACAATTTATTTCATTTTATTCAGCTTGAAAAGCTTTAAAATTTTATTTAGAAAGGTCCAATAACATATCATTTCAAACACTCAAATACACAGAGACTTCCATATATCATGTGCGTGGTTTATTGGCAGTTATACAACAATTCAACTTTGAATATTGTAAAGTTCCGAAATGCTGAAAATTCCCATTTTTCACGAAAAACGCCCAAAATATACAATTTACCCATATTTTGGCGTTAAAATATGCATATTACGCATTCTTTTAAAAGAAAGTAAAACATTAGAATGTTTTGTTCATATAGATGTTCAGATAGGCATATTCTGGGGATTTTTAAGCACCATTTTCTTGAGTGAGTGCCTTTGTTCTGAATGTTGTAATTTCTGGTTCTGTGCTTTGTAGATGTCTAATGTCATTGTTTTTGTGTCTAACGTCATTGTTTTCTGTGTTCTCGTTTTTGCCCTGTCTTTGGACTCCGATTTTTGTGAATTTCACCCTTTGTTCCTTAAGTATTCTACTGCCGTTGTTTCTTGGGGTTTGGGGTAAAATTTTTTAGTATTGTGAGTCACATTGAACACTCCTTGTTCTTCTCAACATTGTTTTAAGATAACTTATATATCGGTTAGAACAATGAACTGGAATATCTGCAGATAAATCCTCCAGATTTGCCACATATAACTATTTAGAAGTGAATTTTAGACAAATCTGAAATTATGAAAATTTCCATTTTTCATCAGTTCTGTACAAAATATTGAGTTTAAGCTGACAATTATGGCTTAAAATGAAAGATCATGATAGAATTTATGCAACATTGTTATATGCAATGCAGATTTTGCGTGTTTTAGTTATTTTTATGCGGATATAGTCAAAAAATTTACTATCATAGGGAAAATTTGTTTGGGTAGGGGTAAGATTTTCGGTATTTAAAGTCACATTTAATACTCCTTGTTTTTCTATACAATGTTTTCAGACAACTAATGTATCGCTTAGAACAATTAAATGGCAAATCTGTAGATGAATCCTCCAGACTTGACATATATTACGATTTAAAAATGACCTTTCGACAAATATGAAATGTTGAAAATTCTCTATATATACAGGGTTTTCCTGATTCCGGTGGTCAATATCTTAAACTCTTAATAAATATTCTCACTGCATCTATCATTTACTATGATAATTATCAGTAGAAAATAAAGATATCATTCTGTTAAATGATGCATACAACGGTAAACAAACTCGAATATCTATCTTTTGAACATTTGATTAAAATTCACAGGTCATTCCCTTAGCGTTGTTGACGTTTCTCCTATTTCCGGTGCAAAAGTAAAGTAGTGTATGGAGGCCCAAAACGGACATCAATATTTAAGATCAACAAATCAAAACTACATATTAGTACACTAGATTGAAAAGAAGCATATAAAACACAACATTTATTTGAATAACATTTATCTTTAAGTTAAAGAAATCAATGTTATTTCATTATTATTATTATGATTATTATTAATTTTATTATTATTATTATTATAAGAAACATAAATTTATTTAAATAATTAAAAATAAACTTTAATTTACAATTCCCAAATTCTATACCAAATCTTTCCAAAATATTCATATAATCTTTTTTTCATGTTTAAATTGGTGGATCTTTGTGGAATTTACAACCAAAGATCACCAACTTCGTTTCTTTTTTTAAATAAAGAAAAAAAAATCATTTATCTTTGTTTATCTAGTTTTCCATACTTTTTTCTTGACCATCTTGACGTTTTAAAATCGCGTGACTGTTGCTGAGGAAGCTTTACATGTTGCAGACGATGTAGACTTGACAATATTTTATTTTGGACCCAAAAAGTAATAAAAATATTTCATTTACTTTTCATGCAATACACAGGTTAAATGAATATCAGTAAAATCGTGAAGGTAAGTGTATATAATCAATANTTCGGTATTTAAAGTCACATTTAATACTCCTTGTTTTTCTATACAATGTTTTCAGACAACTAATGTATCGCTTAGAACAATTAAATGGCAAATCTGTAGATGAATCCTCCAGACTTGACATATATTACGATTTAAAAATGACCTTTCGACAAATATGAAATGTTGAAAATTCCCATATTCTTATTCTCTATATACTTTGATAGCTTAGAACTGCACTAATTATTACCAACATCAAAACCAAAAATTTATTATTCTCGCAATGTAAATCAAGTAACCTATTAATGAAACAGCGGCAGTAGAATACCGAAGGAACAAAAGGGTGGTATTTACAAAATCGAAGTCAACCATGCAGGATACAGCTAAGCAATATACGTAGGATTTTTTTTCTGTATAGTTAAAGCTACAATTGCAGGATAAATAAATGTTTTATTTATACTCTTGGTCATTAATATGGAATATGTGTATTTTCTGAGTCAAAAAGCATAATGCACAAAAGTGTGTGGACGAAAGCATAATTTTGCTTTAAACATTATTTTTTAAATGTGAAGTACGAAAGTCCCCTACTCTAAGAATCTCTCAGAGCACTCCTTCAACCCGTTCTGAAACCCACTTTTTGTGAAAATGGGAGATTTTTTAAATCAAATAATTGGTGTACAAATATTTCCCCAAAATGCAATATTCGAAGCCGATCGCGCACAGCAATGATTAAAGTGATAATTTCACCTATTTTCAAAGGATAATTTGATTTTTTTAAATTTAACAGCCCTTACATATTTCAGGCATTCTTAAGAAAAAATATTCCATATTTATGACCAAGAGAATATGTCCAGTTTCCCTGAAAATCTGGTACTAGAATTGCTCGCTGTAGGCATGTCCCGAAGAAAAAGAAAAACAAGTCTGTTGAATGGCTAGTAAAAATTATACCAAAAAGTGTGCATTGCTCCGATTCCGTGCTTTTTCAAAAGATTGATTCCAAACATCAAAGAAAGATTTTGAAAAGTATGCATTTTATTATATGATAATCGCATATGAGGAATTTAGCGGGGCCTGGGTGGCCGAGTTGTTAAGGTAGTTCTACTACCTATACAACAACCGTAGTCTATCACCACTGCGGTTTGAGTTCGCGTCCCACTTTGTACATTACAAAAAGGGTGCACTCGACTTACTATCGTAAGTGATAAGGTATGTCAGTAACCTGCCCAAGGTCCGTGGTTCTCTCCGGGCACTCCGGCTTCCACCACCACTAAAACTGACCGTCATGAGATAGCTGAAATACTGCTGAAAGTGACGTCAAATCCCATTTCAATCAATTAATCATAACAAAATACCGAAGTTACTGTTAATTATTTTCTGCATATGCGCATTTCGACAACTTATGTCTCATTAGTGCAGATAAAACCAAAATACTTGGAAGTCCATTCACCAAAAACTTGTAAAAGCTGATATAGAACAAATGCCCAAAAGGATCTAAATTGAAAAGTCAATTAATCATACGAGGAATTTAGACATTTTAAAGCTTGATTGTTGTATTATCTTTCAATATTCTTCATTGTACACATACAACATCGGAAGGGGATAACTAACCACATAATATCAATTTTAAGGGTAAGTTAAATTAGCGGAAAACTATGAAATAACTGTATTTTTACGAAAATTCCGTCATAAAATTTAACATTTTGAATTTTATAGGAGGCATTATAATTCGTGTTAGGTCAAGTGTGAGAAAACAGGTCTCGTATGAACATGAAAAAAATATTAACGTGTGAATACACCAATCCTTTCTAGTAACAAACATTAAACACCTTCACCTATTTCCATGGCGTATGGTAAAACATTTAAGTACGGAAACCCGATGATAATCCAGGCATGCTTGTGACAGCTTCAAAACCTACGGAAGCGTATTGATGCCACATGAAGAAAAAAAATATCTCATAATTATGAGTTAATATCTCATAATTATGAGATAATATCTCATAATTATGAGATAATATCTCATAATTATGAGATAGTATCTCATAATTATGAGATGTTATTTCATAATTATGAGATAATTATCTTAAAATTATGAGATAATTATTTCAAAATTATGAGATAGTTATCTCATAATTATGACTTATTAACTCATAATTATGAGATACTATCTCATAATTATGAGATGTTATCTCATAATTATGAGATAATTATCTCATAATTTTGAGATAATATCTCATAATTATGAGATGTTATCTCATAATTATGAGATATTATCTCATAATTATGAGATATTTTTGTTCTTCGTGTGGCATCAATACGCTTCCGTAAAAACCAAACCTCACGGAGTTTCCTGGGACGATAGTTGCACTTGATTTTGCATCTTTAATAGAGAATATAGACAAAAGGTGCTCATTACCACTGGTCAGCCACCTAAAGTAAGCATGATAGTCAATTTGTATTTGTTTAACACATCATTAATCAAATTTAACAGAATATTAGAAACAATATTGTTTGTAATATTCCTTACTGAACTTTAATTCGATTATCAAAAACAGAGTATAAAAGTTTGATTTTGAAGAAGATCAGCAATCAAAAATCATTTAAAGTGGTTGCTATGAACCGAGAAGCTGTTTTAAAAAGGTTTACTTCTATTACTTGAAACTATATTAAAAATTTAAACAGAAAATTATTCAGAGTAAAAATCGAATAATGATAGGTTTTCCGTGTAAAAATTCCAATTCGTTGTGTGAATATTATACTTTTATAGCTCCGCTTTTTGAAAAATTGGAGATTACAATGCAGTTCGGCTAATTTTATACTGATCTATCTTCCTATGGTGAGATCACTCTACATTAGTGAGTTTTTGTAGGATTTTCAGGGTAACCCCGATGTTATATCTCCATTGTCCATTAGAAAAGCATGTCCATGCGGGTAGCGGAATCGTAACAAAGTTCAACCCTGTAGTTGCTATAATGTTACATCTCCAGGACATATAACATTTTTTTGCGGGTTTTAAAGTAAGATTTTGAAAATCAGAATGTTACAACAGCCAAAAAGGAGGGAATTAATTCTTTAATGTAATGAATAAACTTCATCTAAGATTCATTTTACTTGATTGTTATGTACAAAGTGTCGGTTTGAAACTTTGATGCAACTTTCTACCAACAGTTTGGAAAAAAATATACCTCACACTTTAAATGTGCTATACAACACTAAAATATTCACACGACGGATTGTAAATGCAACGCCAAATTTCATTGGTTAACGTCCTGAGAAACAAAGAAGTTATTTTACCGATAAACGCTTCTTGCCCATGAGTACACCCCTAGGTTGAAAAACGCAGTATACGGTGACGTTAAATTCAATGATAACATTGTTTAAAGTGCAACGAATTGGAATTAAAAGAAATAAATGTAATTTTGGAGGAGTTTATGGATGTGTTAACGCGGCCTTTCACTCACAAACTCTACATAAAGTCCTTCGTGAGTGAGTCGGCCGCGTTTACACATCGATAAACTCCTTCAAAATTACTTTTATTCCTAAAATATGGCAAAATGTATCCCATTATAGGAAAGCATGAGGCAATCCTCTTCAGATCGTGAAATATGCCTTATGGCTTTTTAAGATATAATCATTAGGGCATATTGCATGTAAACCTCAATATCATTGTATAACATTTTTAACCTTTCATTTATTTATTTATTTATTTATTTATTTACTTTTTGAGAATGAAAATGTTCATTTTTGCACTGTCGTTTCGAAAAGATATCGTGTTTCCATTAAATGAGATATTTTTATATTACCAATTAACTCTCACAATATTGGTAGATTGATATCGTGTAAAATAAAAAAATAATGGTTGTAAAAAAGGAATGTATTGTCAGTGGGAGATTAGCTTAAACAAAAATACCAAACTATTAAGGTTGTGAAAAAGAATTTTAATTTCATCGGGAGCTTAATTGGCAATGTCATGTTTACACAACAACAAATTATCAATTCAGATATTTGAAGACTTGTAATCAGTGTCTGGCTTAAGGTTATCATCATTTTTTAATTAATAACTGATGGCTTCGCAGACTTATTTTATGTCCAACTTAGTCCTCAACAAAAACGCGCGTCTTTTTCTATTATAACGAAATTGGAAAAGATGTACAAATAACAAATACCGAAGTTACTGTTAATTTATCTTCTGCATATGGCCATTTCGACAACTTATGTCTCATCAGTACAAATGAGATCTTAACATTTGAAAGACCATAAACTCAAAGATTTATAAAAACTGATAGAGAACAAACAACAAAATATGATCTAAATGGTAATCCAAAATCAGCTAAGGACAGAGCTTTGCATGAGGGAGATACTCCTTTGTTTTCAACCAAATTTAAAAATTTTAGATATTGCAAGTTTCCAAATAAAATCGGCTTTCGGGTCAGCACCGAAGTACTGACTACTGGGCTGGTGAATACCCTCGTGGACTAACAGTCCACCAGCAGTGGAATCGACCCAGTGGTAACAAATAACAAAATGCCGAAGTTACTGTAAATTTATCTTCTGCATATGGCCATTTCGACAACTTATGTCTCATCAGTGCAGATGAG
Source organism: Modiolus philippinarum (assembly GCA_002080025.1). Lineage (NCBI taxonomy): Eukaryota > Metazoa > Mollusca > Bivalvia > Mytilida > Modiolidae > Modiolus > Modiolus philippinarum. Next base: position 28,620 of record MJUU01004168.1, read on the forward strand.
ATCTTAACATTTGGAAGACCATAAACTCAACTGATAGAGAACAAACAACCAAATATGATCTAAATGGTAATCCAAAATCAGCTAAGGACAGAGCTTTGCATGAGGGAGATACTCCTTAGTTTTCAACAAAATTTACAAAAAATTAGATATTGCAAGTTTCCAAATAAAATCGGCTTTGAATGTACACAAGATAAATTTCGTATTGACATTCAACTTAGATTTTTAAAGTCTCAAGTCATTGCAAAACCATAATTCTAATATGGCGTGCACATAAAAACAGTTGTAGATGAGATCCTTAAACAGCAACTGTTTTGTGTGATTTTATCCAAAGCCTACGGCTTTGTGCAGCAGATCAGTCCTCGGGTCAAACAAAATAGTAACTCTATATTGTTCATCTATCAGATAGGAAATAGTTTAGACAAGAATGAAAAAATGAAAAGATACAACAATATTCAATTTCCTTTCAATATGTGTACAACATATAGAAAAAAGAAGGGAAATGGGGAATGTGTCAAAGAGACAACGACCAAAAGGGAGTAATAACAACTCAAACCACCATAAGATCTTCAATGAACGGTGAGTAAACCCCACAGCTAACAGCAGGTCGGAGTCGGCCCCTGAATAAAGAGTAATCAAGTTCAGTGAAATAAACATCATCCTAGACATAAATTAAACTAACTAGAAAACAGACAAGACACACAAATGCTTAATAAATTTCCTGACTTAGGACAGGTGCAAACCTGCTGCGGTGGGGTTAAACTAGTTTTATCGGGCCCAAACCTTCCTCCTGTAGCTAATGTGATAAATAAAAAAAACAATGGTAACAACAGTAAAATTCAATTAGCAACAGGACTGAGTCAACTGTGAAAAATGAAAATGAAATAACTAAATATACGGACATAAACATGAAATCACAAAAGACTACTAGCGTTAACTGACATGCCAGCTCCAGACCCATTAGCAACTGACAAAGTAAGATATGTACCCTCAATATACAGCTTCCACCAAGATCGTTTACATCTGGATAAAATATGAGAAATAAAACAAATCTGCTAAAAATACCAAAATATGAGTAGCGAACCTCATTAACTCACTCATACTTACTCAAATCTACAATTAGCAGAGATTAGATTCGCGGTAACTTCTTTATTTTGTTATTCATCTCTCCGGATAGTTAACTTGTTTACGGCATAATGAGGGTGATCCTGATATCTTCCATTGATGTGAAAGATAACGGGGAATTATAAAACAAACATTAGTAAAAGCATCCACCAGATGGATCTAGTCAGTAAATTAATTGAATTTAAGAGTATAATATTATTTTGGTCTGCAAAATAAATTATCGTTATTTTGTTACAGAGCTGTTTTTATAAGATGAATATTCATTAGTTTACGCATCGATAATAAAAAATTCAGACATGTTTTAGCCTTAATGGTATTTATTGATTATCTTTCAAATGTCCATAGTTTTTCTATGAATTACGTAAATAACTCAACTTTTTGTTAACTATTTATATCGACAAATGTATAAACAATTAATGTAGGAAAGATAACAGGAAACAATACTTTTTATGAGGTTACTTAAGAACAAAATTAAAAACTAAGGCACTAACAATGTGTGAAGTCCCACAAAAACAGAGAGCAACATCAGGTGCGCCGGAAGGGTAAGCATGTTTTGAACCGCGTACACTTTCGGTGATTCAATCTAGAGTTGAGTCAGAACCGGTACGAACTCAAATCCGTGAAAACGTGAAATCTAGCAGAAAATGTCCGTTTTTGATTTTGGACACAGACATGGCATGTGTCTCGATGATGTGATGGTTAGGGTCAGAGGATTTCATAAGGGATGAAAAATACATAAATAAAACATCATGCTCGGCAGTAATGAATCAACCGTAAAATGTAAACTCCAAAATGGAGATGTTGGTATATTGCCACTTAGAAAGGGAAAGTTTACACTATTGGGAGTTAAAATCATCACGTTTGTCATATAGCTTAGATTTCAAACATCCAACGTCAAACGTAGAACAAAAGATCTTAAGTATGAAGCTGAAGTAGGTGTGTCAGCAGTCTCTTTGATTTTGAGCTCATTTGGATAGATCTGTTGTAAATGTTCATTACATTTGGATTATTTTGAGAAAGAACATGTTCCTTGTAAAGCGGAAGCTCAAATTAAAGGATTGGAGTAAAATCGTTTTATTTTCTTTGTGCTAGGCATGTTAAAAATTGGCTTCATATCAGCAAAGGAACAGGTCGGAAAAAAGGTGACGCCGTTAGTTTCCATTGAAATTCCAATTATCTCCGAAAAATTCGACAAAAATGTTCTCGATCAAAAAATTTACCATTTTGATCTCATCATTCTCAGTATACTTCTTATTTGACTCAGTGTGGTTCTTAGCAAAAATTTTTTTTCCGACTACTGAAAAGATGAATCTGTGCTTTCCATTTATAGTGCAGAAACATTGACAAATTAGACCAGAAATCACTGTTTTAGTTAAGTGTGTGCCAAGGTAGTAAAAAGAGTAGAAAAATAAAATTACATTATGACAATAAGAGAGGAGCTGTTCAAGAAGATATTTGGACTTTTTTAAATCGTTGTGCAAGCTTTATCACAGCAACTTTTCATGTCATCTCTGACTTTGGTCAGAAAATTTGTAAGGAATAACAAAATACTGAAGTTACTGTTAAGTTATTTTCTGCATATGCGCATTTCGACAACTTATGTCTCATCAGTGCTGATCAAACCAATACATTTGGAAATTCATTAACCGAAAAACGTGTAAAAACTGATAGAGAACAAATAACCAAAAGGATCTAAATAGAAAAACCAATACTGTAAACCGGGAAATTTTCGCGGCAGTTTTATTTTCGCGATTTTCGCGTTTGGAATAGACCCTTTCACGATAGCTGCGGTCCTGCGATTTTGAGTCGAAAATAAAAACAGTTCCCGCTAAAATGACGTCACAGAACAATTACTGAAGACGTCACGCATATTATGACGTTGCATTTTACCCACTCAAAGGCATATGAGCGCATGTGCAAAATTCAGGACAGCAGTTATCGTGAAAGGGTCTATAGAAGCGCGAAAATAAAACGACGCGAATATACTTGTCTATTATTGAATTCAATGGTCAACCATTTTGCAGCGCGAATTCAAAACTGCGCGAACTAAATTCTTGTCAATCTACCGCGAAATAAAGATGGCGCGAAAATTTCCCGGTTTACAGTATTCATCTTAGGACAGAGCTATGCATGAGGGAGATACTCCTTAGTTTTAGACAAAAATTTTGTAAAATTCAGATATTGCAAATTTTATTAAAATCAGTTTTCGGATCAGCTCCGAAGTACTGACTACTCGGTTGGTGAATAGCTTGGGGGACTAATAGTCCACCAGCAGAGCCATCGGTCCAGTGGTAATAAATAACAAAATATGGAAGTTACTGTTAATTTATTTTCTGCATATGCGCATTTCGACAACTTATATCTCATCGGTGCAGATCAACCAATACATTATGAAATCCAGTAAACATATACGAGTAAAAGCTGATAGAGAACAAATGACCAAAAGGATCGGAATAGAAAAGCCAATATTCATCTAAGGACAGAGCTATGCATGAGGGGGACTTAAGAAGAGGTTTAGTGGTACATCGCGACGACCGCGCAATAAATTTCTGTTTTTATGGATTCTTATGAAGTTTAAAGTACCTAGAAGATGTAAGAGATCATTGTTTTCATCGTCGACTTTGATGCTTAAACGGAAACATTATTTTTAATTTTCTCGTCCCTCATATTGTATTTTGGTATTCAAATAAAACAATAAATATCTAGTGGTAAAGTATATTTTTTCCTGACAAAATGCGTCATTAAGAAAGGGCTACATCAAAACTCTTTGGAACCCCAAAGATTAAAAACATCTCATTTTTCTTAAACTCTATGTAATTATTATCTAAATAAAAAAAGGAGTAAGTTGTCAATTTGAAGATCAGACACGTGTGCATGACAGAGCATAAAATTTCATATGTAGGTAACTGTTACGGGACTTGAAAATAGAGATAAACATTACAATAGACATTTTGTTTTCTTTTTAACTGAGAGTTCCTGTTGTTTAGAGTACCAGCGAATTTCAGAATGGTAATACTTGGCATTAGGTTAGTTATTACTGTGGGTTGGCTGGATTTTATAATAAAAGTGGTCAGCGTATTTCACTATATAGTTTTGAAAATATTTTTTGGAAACGTTCACAATGACTGGCACCCGTTTTCCGCTTCACAGAATTATTTTATATATGAAAATTTTAAGGAAAATTTTAAAACCTGGCTACAAAACTTAACAGAATTTTACAAAAGACATATTTTCTGTGACATTAAATATTTGATAATAAGTAAAATTATACAACCTGTCACATTTAGAATCACGTTGCTTTAACGATGTACCAGTTTGAATTTAGCAGCAAAAAACTGGAAAGTAACCTGAAATCAATGACTGTTTTTGTTGAAAAAAAGCTGTCTAAAAGCACGTGTCGTATTAATTAAGCATCTGTTACTATAAATATATAGAATGTGGCACTAAGTAAGCCGCTATCGAACGGCTAATATTACATTCGAAGGCTGATATTTCATCATATTTTTTCATTTGACGGGTGATATTTTTTCCAGAAAAAGAACATGTATACATTTACGCGTATTGTTCTTTTTATCCGTTTGTTTATGTTCCTTTACGGTAAGTTTATAATTTAACTTGTATGTCTTCCTAGCAATAAGAATATGCCTTTGACAAAAATGCTTGACAGTTTTTGCAAAATACAAAATGTATTGTTATTATCATAATGGTCCATTAATTGATTCAGCGATTTCCCCATTTTGAATTTAGAAACATAAACTGGCAAGAAAACTTTTTTTTTCAAATCCGAGTAGGTACTGCAATGATAAGTTAAATAATCCAGAAATATTTTTTTTTAATTCGTTGAATAGAGAAGAAATAGCAAAACAACTCAGGAACAAGAGACGGCCAAAATGAAATGCCCCAAATGTAAAGATTGTCTTTATGGTATGAGTAATACATTGTCATTGGCTGTAAATAAGTCGTTTGTAAAGCTCTGTCCTTAGCTAATTTTGGCTTTTCATTTAGATCATATTGGGTATTTGTTCTCTGTCAGTTGTTTTATCATATTTGATTTTATGGTCTTCCAAACGTTTAGATTTTATCTGCACTGAAGAGACATAAGTTGTCGAAATGCGCATATGTAGAAAATAAATTCACAGCAACTTCGCTATTTAGTTATTTGTTACCACTGGGTCGATGCCTCTGCTGGTGGACTGTTAGTCCCCGAGGGTATTCACCAGCCCAGTAGTCAGTACTTCGGTGCTGACCCGAAAGCCGATTTTTTTCTAATCTTGCAATATTAAATTTTTGTAAATTTTGTATAAAAGTAAGGAGTATCTCCCTCACGCAAAGCTCTGTCCTTGGCTAATTTTGGCTTTTCATTTAGATCATATTGGGTATTTGTTCTCTATCAGTTGTTTTAACATATTTGATTTTATGGTCTTCCAAACATTGANAAGGGGTTGAAAAGGTATACCAACAATAAAAACGGTGAGACAAGGGAGAAATTGCTAAAAATATAAAGAATACCATTGTAAAAGGGGTAAAAACATATAAAAACATCCGAAAGACCATGTCCGAGTCCTTCCGACTATGGAAAATACCCGACTTCCGGTCTATACCTGGGGCTACGCCCACTTCCGGTCGCGCATGTACATTGTAGTAAGGTCAACCGTGACCCTGCGGGGTCACGTGTTGTTCCAACACGTCATTACCTATCAACATGGCTACTTACAGTAGATACACACTCACTTCCGGTTGACACATGGGGCTACGCCCCACTTCCGGTCGCGCATGTACACTGTAGTATGGTGAAACCACACCCCCTGCGGGGTCACGTGTTGTTCCAACACGTCATTTCCGGTCAACATGGCCGTTTAGGGCTTCAAATAAGACCATTTCCGGTATACATCATGGGCTACGCCCACTTCCGGTCGCGCATGCGCAATGTTAACATGTTATACATCGGTCACGTGACTTCCGTTTCCGGTCACGTGACTTCGGTCATGTCATTTCCGGTCTACGTCACTTCCGGTGACGTCACTTCCGGCTCCACCTCGCTCCACCTCCTCAAATAATAAGCGAACTGTCCCCATATACTACTACCAACACTAAAACTGACCGTCATGAGATAGCTGAAATACTGCTGAAAGTGACGTCAAATCCCATTTTAATCAATTAATCATAACAAAATACTGAAGTTACTGTTAATTATTTTCTGCATATGCGCATTTCGACAACTTATGTCTCATTAGTGCAGATAAAACCAAAACACTTGGAAGTCCATTCACCAAAAACTTGTAAAAGCTGATATAGAACAAATGCCCAAAAGGATCTAAATTGAAAAGTCAATTAATCATATGAGGAATTTAGACATTTTAAAGCTTGATTGTTGTATTATCTTTCAATATTCTTCATTGTATACATACAACATCGGAAAGGGATAACTAACCACATAATATCAATTTTAAGGGTAAGTTAAATTAGCGGAAAACTATGAAATAACTGTATTTTTACGAAAATTCCGTCATAAAATTTAACATTTTGAATTTTATAGGACGCATTATAATTCGTGTTAGGTCAAGTGTGAGAAAACAGGTCTCGTATGAACATGAAAAAGATATTAACGTGTGAATACACCAATCCTTTCTAGTAACAAACCTTAAACACCTTCACCTATTTCCACGGAGTATGGTAAAACATTTAAGTACGGAAACCCGATGATAATCCATTCTTGTGACAGCTTCAAAACCAAACCTCACGGAGTTTCCTGGGACGATAGTTGCACTTGATTTTGCATCTTTAATAGAGAATATAGACAAAAGGTGCTCATTACTACTGGTCAGCCACCTAAAGTAAGCATGATAGTCAATTTGTTTAACACATCATTAATCAAATTTAACAGAATATTAGAAACAATATTGTTTGTAATATTCCTTACTGTTAGAATACTGAACTTTAATTCGATTATCAAAGATTGATTTTGAAGAAGATCAGCAATTAAAACTTATTTATTGAAAATCATTTTAAGTGGTTGCTACGAACCGGAAAGCTGTTTTTAAAAGGTTTACTTCTATTACTTGAAACTGTATTAAAAATTTAAACAGAAAATCATTCAGAGTAAAAATCGAATAATGATAGGTTTTCCGTGAAAAAATTCCTATTCGTCGTGTGAATATTATACTGTTATAACCTCGCTTTTTGAAAATGCAGTTCGGCTAATTTTATACTGATCTATCTCCCTATGATGAGATCTTTCAGGGTAACCCCGATGTTATATCTCCATTGTCCATTAGAAAAACATGTCCATGCGGGTAGCGAAATCGTAAGAAAAATCAACCCTGTAGTTGCTATAATGTTACATCTCCAAGACATATAACATTTTTTGTGTGTGCGTTTTAAAGTAAGATTTTGAAAATCAGAATGTTACAACAGCCAAAAAGGAGGGAATTATTTCTTTAATGTAATGAATAAACTTCATCTAAAAGATTCATTTTACTTGATTGTTATGTACAAAGTGTCGTTTTGAAACTTTGATGCAAATTTCTACCAACAGTTTGGAAAAAATATACCTCACACTTTAAATGGATTTTTCTCGGTTTCAGAAAATTGTGATATACAACACAATGATATTCACACTACAAATTGTAAATGCAACGCCAAATTTCATTGGTTAACGTCATGAGAAACAAAGAAGTTATTTTACCAATAAACGCTTCTTGTCCATGAGTACACCCCGAGGTTGGAAAGCGCAGTATACGGTGACGTTAAATTCAATGATAACATTGCTTAAAGTGCAACGAACTGGAATTAAAAGAAATAAATGTAATTTTGGAGGAGTTTATGGATGTGTTTACGCGGCCTTTCACTCACAAACTCAACATAAAGTCCTTCGGATTTTATTCAGTTTGTGAGTGAGTCGGCCGCGTTTACACATCGATAAACTCCTACAAAATTACTTTTATTCCTAAAATATGGCAAAATGTATCCCATTATAGGAAAGCATGAGGCAATCCTCCTCAGATCGTGAAATATGGCTTTTTTAGATATAATTTATTTATTTATTTACTTTTTGAGAATGAAAATGTTCATTTTTGCACTTGTCGTTTCGAAAAGATATCGTGTTTCCATTAAAATGGGATATTTTTTATATTACCGATTAACTAGATTGATATCGTGTAAAATAAAAAAAATGATGGTTGTAAAAATGAATATATTGCCAGTGGGAGATTAGCTAAAACAAAAATACCAAACGATAAAGGTGAAAACGAACTTAAATTTCAACGGGAGCTTAATTGGCAAGTGTCATGTTTACACAAATACAAATTATTAATTCAGATATTTGAAGACTTGTAATTAGTGTCTGGCTTAAGGTTATCATCATTTTTTAATTAATAACTGATTGCTTCGCAGACTTATTTTATGTCCAAATTAGTCCTCAACAATAACGCGCGTCTTTTTCTATTATAACGAAATTGGAAAAGACATACAAATAACAAATACCGAAGTTATTGTTAATTTATCTTCTGCATATGGCCATTTCGACAACTTATGTCTCATCAGTGCAGATAAGATCTAAACATTTGGAAGACCATAAACTCAAAGATGTTTTAAAAACTGATAGAGAACAAACAACCAAATATGATCTAAATGGTAATCCAAAATCAACTAAGGACAGAGCTTTGTATGAGGGAGATACTCCTTAGTTTTCAACAAAATTTACAAAAAATTAGATATTGCAAGTTTCTAAATAAAATCGGCTTTGAATGTACACAAGATAAATTTCGTATTGACAGTCAACTTAAATTTTTAAAGTCTCAAGTCATTGCAAAACCATAATTCTAATATGGCGTGCACATAAAAACAGTTTTAGATGAGATCTTTAAACAACAACTGTTTTGTGTGATCCCTTGATCAAACTTTTGTCCAAAGCCTACGGTTTGTGTAACAGATCAGTCCTCGGGTCAAACAAAATAGTAACTCTATATTGTTCATCTGTCAAATACATCATACCTGGACCTATACCTCTACATTGACAACTCTGGACGTCTGAAAACAAAACTTTACGACAAGCGTGATGATTTCGACTTTCCAATAGTGAACTTCCCGTTTTTGAGCAGTAATATTCCCACTTCTCCGGCATATGGCGTGTACATTTCACAACTCATTCGCTATTGCCGTGCCTGTAGTTTGTACAGCGATTTTGTCAACAGAGCGAAATTACTGTCTCAAAAACTTATACATCAAGAGTATGTTCAGTCACTGTTGCAAATGTCACTACAGAAGTTTTACGGTCGTCACCATGATTTGACAGACCATTACAATGTTTCTGTTTCACAAATGAGAACAGATATTTTTGGGTAGATCCAGAGTTTGTTACCGGACTGACTAACACCGATTGTGACAAAACTGGACTTTTCACTGGCAGTGTGACGGGTGCCACATGTGGAGCAGATCATGCTTACCCTTCCGGAGCACCTGATGATACCTCAGTTTTATAGGGGTTCACACTGCTAGTGCTTTAGTTTTGTGGCGTTCTTGTTCATTTTTGTTTATTTGTTTTGTCTTTGTCATACTGTCTCAGTTCGTGTTGCTGTGAATTGCCATGATTTTGGATTATGATTTTAGAATTTCCCCTTTCCTTGTTCTTGCTTCGGTATTCGTTTGCCGATGTATATCAGATAGGCAATAGTTAAGACAAGGATGAAAAAATGAAAAGATACAACAATTTTCAATTTCCTTTCAATATGTGTACAATATATAAAAAAAGAAGGGAAACGGGGGATGTGTCAAAGAGACAACGACAAAAAGGGAGTAATAACAACAGTGAAATCACCATAAGATCCTCAATGAACGGTGAGGAAACCCCAAAGCCAACAGCAGGTCGGAGTCGGCCCCTAAATAAAGAGTAATCAAGTTCAGTGAAATAAACATCATACTAGACTCATATAGACATAAATTAAACTAACTAGAAAACACACAAGACACACAAAGGCTTAATAAATTTCCTGACTTAGGACAGGCGCAAACCTGCTGCGGCGGGGTTAAACTAGTTTTATTGGGCCCAAACCTCCCCCTGTAGCTAATGTGATAAATAAAATAAAAACAATGGTAACAACAGTAAAGTTCAGTTAGCAACAGGACTGAGTCAATTGTGAAAAATGAAACTGAAATAACTAAATATACGGACATAAACATGAAATCACAAAAGACTACTAGTAGTTAACTGACATGCCAGCGCCATACCCATTACCAACTGACAAAGTTATGTACCCTAAGTATACAGCTTCCACCAAGATCCCTTCCTATGGGGAGTTAAGCACAATGACTTCATGCATATACTAGAATACATTAACCCATGTCCATGCAATACTGATTTTAGAAATTTGGAATGTGTTTAGTCCCATCAAAAAATTTAATATCAATACCAAAGAAGGCCATACGTAATGACTTTACAACAATACCGTAATTATAACCCTTATGAATTAGACGATTTAAAGGTATTATAAGTTTGTTAGGCGAGTTTAAGTATTTTTTTACTCTTATGTAAAACATTACCGTAAAATAAGGGATGTGAAACACAAGCCTCGCTTAAATGTTTTCAGGTTGCATTGTATTTATGAATTAAGTATTTATGTCAGTAAAGGTTTTAACTCGTTTATGATAACGAAAACCGTGATGTAATAGTTTTTCAGTTATGAAAAGATTCCGTTCATTAAAATCGCAAACGTTATTACATTCTCGAGCAAATCGAACAAGTTGAGATATGTTAACACCATATGATAGAGCCAACTTTAGCAATATTTCAGCTATATTTTGGCGAGAATTGTTCAATTTGAACAATTATAATAAATACATAGAATATCAATATAAAACCATGTAGCTTTATACAAGTAAAAAAAGTGTGTGAAATGTAAAAAAAAAAACACAATAAGGGAAATGCCAGTTTTAGAACTTTAAGATAAATTCATTTAAATCTTACTAAATTAATTGATTGCTTTGAAAAATTAAACGACTTTGTCGGCAGCGACGTTTATAAATAGGTCTTTAAGACACTCAGAAGAATAAAAATCAAGCCTGATATATGCAACATCGCCAGATTCAATTAAAACGTGTTGGATTGTATAGGGACAAGTGCATTGAATACACTCAGGTGATGAAAAACAAAATTCACAGTAACCTCGGTATTTTATTATTTAAAAGAAAGTATATTTATTTAAGAAGGCTTGATATCATAGTCAACGGAAATTATGTCCTTAGCTAGCTGTTAGTAACTGCGAGCATTTGTCCGGACAGTACCTGTGCGTATTGTCTTCATGTTTTATGTACTTCATTGTAAGGGTACTCGTCTTGATAAGTTGGACTTTTTTCTAGTTTGATTTTTACTGTGAGTCTTTTGTGTATTTATTTTTTAGCCATTCACCACACATAGGCGGAGGGTTTGGATCAAAGAAAACGAGTTTAACCCCACCGCAATTTTTGCGCCCGTCCCAAGTCAGGAATATGTTGGTGATTGGCTTGTCCGTGTCTTCTTATAAAATTTTAGTTTCTTGATATTTGGGTTATTGGGTGTGGTTTGTTTCCATTGATTTATCCACTTTTTTACCTTTTTGGGGCTATTTAGGGCTTGCTATATGGTGTGAGGTTCCTCACTGTGTTGAAGACCGTACGGTGACCCCTAGATGCTTTGTTTTGGGTCGTTTCAACCTGGATAAGGGATGTTGTCTCCTTGACATTTACCCCATTTCCTTTCTTTTTCATTTATATTCCTAATGGAGACAAAACGGATAATCAAGGAAAACAGTGAAAGATAAAAGATAACATCATAGTCACAGATGTATATAAGAAGGTTTTATCACCCACAGAGGGTGATCTTAAAGATGTGAATTTTGCATTATAAAAGAATGAATATATTGAAAATGAACCTTTAACTGGTTTACTTAATGGTTCGTTAAAAATTAAAAAAAGGTCCCCTTAGATACGAAAATTGAATGTCATAATAGCTAAGGCTGTTGATGGAGTATTGAATTAGAAAGAAGACGAATGAGCAGACGAAGATGGCCAGTAAGACAGAGATGGGCAGATACAAGTGAAGAAGGTGATTACAGTGCTAGTGAAAATGGTCATACATATATGGAGATGGTCAGATACAAATGTAGATGAAGGTGACAGAACTTGTGGAGATTGTAAGATATATGGAGATATCAGTGCTGATGGATATGGTCAGATTAATTGAGATAACAGAGGTTACTGAGATGACAGAGCTTGTGGAGTTGGTAGGATAGATGGAGATCTCAAGGTTGATTGAGATGGCCAGATAAATGATGTATGAGGTGACACAGATTACAGGGCTGATGGAGATGGCAGAGCTGACACAGATTACAGGGGTGGTGGAGATGACAGAGCTGACACAGATTACAGGGCTGGTGGAGATGACAGAGCTGACACAGATTACAGGGCTGGTGGAGATGACAGAGCTGACACAGATTACAGGGCTGATGGAGATAGTCAGATGAAAGGAAATGACACAGCTGATGGAAAAGGTAAGATAGATAGTTGATCGAGATAGTCAAATAAATGGAGATGAAACAGCTTATGGAGATGATTAGATAAATTAAGATGACAGGGATAATGGAGATTGACAAATAGAAGTAGAAGACAGCGCTTATGTTGATGATCCGATGGAAGTGAATGAGGAGATTGGTAAAGATTATCCGGTAGAAGTAGATAACGGGGCTTAGTGGGGTGATCCGATACGGATGGAGATAACAGAGATGGTCATTAGAGTTCTGTGTTTGTCTGTAGGGTGTTTCCGTCCACAAGCTTGGAAAGCAAATGAAATAGATGACGACGACTGAAAGTGCACTTTACCAGTTAATTTTATGTTTTTGAACAATCCAGCATCAATGGGTTATATAAAACATAGATGTGACGTTGATCGAACATAAACAATGAATTCCGCTCAAACCGATGCTAGGGGCAGTCTTGGTCCTACTATAAAGTATGAGCATAGCTTATTGTTGAAGGCCCCATGATGATTTCAAGGGGAAAAACAACAATTAAGCGTTGTTACGTTGCATGGTTCTACCATGTAGTTTTAGAGACTTTGTCTCATGTTCATTTACTCCATATCCTTTCATTGTTTATTTATAATAGAGGTGGTGAGATAAATGCAGGAAAATGAGCTGATGGAAATTATCAGAAAAAAAGGAGATGACAGCTGATGCAGATGGTCAGATAGACATATTTGATGAAGATGAGCGGACAGATGGTCATTTATGTCAATATCGATGTATCAATTATGATAAAGAGATTACCTTATTTGTAATTTTAATAAGCTTTGTGTCTGTCTAGCGTTCTTGTTTTCTGTCTGGCGTCATTGTTTTCTGTGTTCTCGTTTTGGCCATACCTTTGGACTTCGATTTTTGTAAATTTCACTCCTTTGTTCCTTCGGTATTCTGCTGCCGTTGTTTCAGACATATTTTCCCAGGTAGGGTCATATAGATATATTATTATCATAATGATGTACGAACAAAATTAAGCGTATACATGTTTTAGGATTGTCTTTCAAAGATGATCACGAGATGTTCAACCGTCCAAATATTGTCATGTACATGTAGTCTTATATCGATTCTCGAACAAAAAATGTCGTTTTCCTCATTAAGGCGTCTTTCAAACATATTCCTTAACTCCTTTCTTTATCAATTTTATTAATTGATATTCTATAATAATTTTCGGATGTGTTGGCCAGTGACCTCTTGCCAAACCGCAACTTAGCTTGTATGAGTCATAGAGGACCTCGAGTCTTCGGTTACGGGTCCCACCGATATTAGGAAAGCTATTCAGATTCAATGAAGTCCATGAGTCATAGGGTTTAGGTACATTTACTTCATATATAGGCGTCTTTCAAACATATTCCTTAACTCCTTTCTTTATCAATTTTATTAATTGATATTCTATAATAATTTTCGGATGTGTTGGCCAGTGACCTCTTGCCAAACCGCAACTTAGCTTGTATGAGTCATAGAGGACCTCGAGTCTTCGNCATTGACAAATAAGATCAGAAATCGCTGTTTTAGTTAAGTGTGTGCCAAGGTAGTAAAAAGAGTAGAAAAATAAAAAAATATTATGACAATAAGAGAGGAGCTATTCAAGAAGATATTTGGACTTTTTAAAATCGTGGTGCAAGCTTTATCACAGCAACTTTACATGTCATCTCTGACTGTGTCAGAAAATTTGTAAGGAATAACAAAATACTGAAGTTACTGTTAATTTATTTTCTGCATATGCGCATTTCGACAACTTATGTCTCATCAGTGCAGATCAAACCAATACATTTGGAAATCCATCAACCGAAAAACGTGTAAAAGCTGATAGAGAACAAAATAACCAAAAGGATGTAAATAGAGAAGCCTAAATCAGCTAAGGACGGAGCTATGATGAAGGGAGATACTCCTTAGTTTTTGAGATATTGCAAATGTAAAAAATGCAAGTATTGAAGTGAAATCGGCCAGCACCGAAGTACTAGCTACTGGGTTGGTTAAATCCATCTAGGACTAACAGTCTTCCAGCAGAGGCATCGGCCCAGAGTTAAGAAATAACAAAATATCGAAGTTACTGTTTACTTTTTTGTATATGCGCATTTAGACAACTTATGTCTCTTCAGTGCAGATTGATGATTGATATTGTTTTGAGATGCAAATGATCTGTTTTTTTTTTTCAGGAAACTTAACCCCTCTCAATTTTATTAACAAAGTTTTACCTTTAATTAATGTGAAAAAAAATCAAATTTAAATTTTGACAGAATGCCCTATTAAGACGTATAAAATCAAAGTATGGAAACATAGGTTGTTCATGGGCTAAAATTATTTAGTTTACATCTGGATAAAACATGAGAATTTTGTTTAAAAATCTGCGAAAAATACCAATACTTGAGTAACCATCCTCATTTTCTCTAATTCTTGTTCGAAATAAATACTTCCCAAATGATGTTAGATGAAATTAATAAACAACATGTTTGGAAATTGATCTCACTTGCTGATTGGTCAATCATGTAAATGTCTCGTGTCAGTTACTAGAAATAGTGCAACCGGAGGTTGATGAAATTAACACCTGCATGTTTTTGCATTTTTATAACTAAGATAACTCAATTTATTGATAAGATGATATTTTTATCAAAAATATTATATTCAATACCCCTTTCAATGAATGGCGCAATGATACGCATAGCAACGACGATAGCAACAAATGGCGGCACAATTGAGACTGGAGACTAAGGAGATCGCTTTACTTCAAACAAATTGAGTGGAAATTAGAGAAACAATCTCTAATATTGTTTTCCGGTTTATTACGATAATTACTCACATCTCGATAGTTAAGTTCCCGGGTAAACCTCGAATTTTAAAATGTGAAAATATAACTATCTCGATGTGAGAAATTTACGTAATAAACTGGAAACATTGTTAGAGAGTATATAACTCACAGTTATACTTCTCAAATCTACAATTGGCAGAAATTAGATTCGCAGTAACTTCCCCATTTTGTTATTCATCTCCGGATAGTTAACTTGTTTACGGCATAGAATATATGTGAGCGATTTTAATTTCTTCTATTGATGTGAAAGATAACGGTTAATTATAAAACAAACACATTAGTGAAAGCATCCACCAGATGGATCTAGTCAGTAAATGAGTATAACATTATTTTGGTCTGCAAAATAAATTATCGATATTTTGTTACAGAGGTGTTTTATAAGATGAATATTCATTAGTTCACGCATCGATAATAGAAAATAGAGACATGTTTTAGTCTTAATGGTATTTATTGATTATCTTTCAAATGTCCATAGTTTTTCTATGAATTACGTGAATAACTCAACTTTTTGCTAACTATTTATATCGACAAATGTATAAACAAATAATGAAGGAAAAATAACAGGAAACAATACTTTTTATGAGGTTACTTAAGAACAAAATTAAAAACTAAGGCACTAACAATGTGTGAAGTCCCACAAAAACTGAGAGTAACATCAGGTGCGCCGGAAGGGTAAGCATGTTTTGCGCCGCACACTTTCAGTGATTCAATCTAGAGTTAAGTCAGAACCGGTACAAACTCAAATCCGTGAAAACAGAAAATGTCTGTTTTCATTTTGGACACAGATATGGCATGCGTCTCGATGATGTAATGGTGAGCTGGTCAGAGAATTTCATAAGGGATGAAAAATACATAAATGAAACATCATGTTCGGCAGTAATGAATCAACCGTAAAATGTAAACTCAAAAATGGAGATGTTGGTATATTGCTGCTCAGAAAGGGAAAGTTCACACTATTGGAAGTAAAATCATCGCGTTTGTCATTAGCTTAGATTTCAAACAACCACCGTCAAACGTAGAACAAAAGATCTCAAGTATGAAGCTGAAGTAGGTGTGTCATCAGTCTCTTTGATTTTGAGCTCATTTGAATAGATCTGTTGTAAATATTCATTAAATTTGGATTATTTTGAGAAAGAACATGTTCCTTGTAAAGCAGAAGCTCAAATTAAAGGATTGGAGTAAAATTGTTTTATTTTCTTTGTGCTAGCCATGTTAAAAATTGGCTTCATATCAGCAAAGGAACAGGTCGGAAAAAAGGTGACACCGTTAGTTCCCATTGAAATTCCTATTATCTCCGAAAAATTCGACAAAAATGTTCTCGATCAAAAAATTTACCATTTTGATCTCATCATTCTCAGTATACTTCTTATTTGACTCAGTGTGGTTCTTAGCAAAAATTTTTTTTCCGACTCCTGAAAAGAGGAATCTGTGCTTTCCATTTATAGTGCAGAAACATTGACAAATAAGATCAGAAATCGCTGTTTTAGTTAAGTGTGTGCCAAGGTAGTAAAAAGAGTAGAAAAATAAAAAAATATTATGACAATAAGAGAGGAGCTATTCAAGAAGATATTTGGACTTTTTAAAATCGTGGTGCAAGCTTTATCACAGCAACTTTACATGTCATCTCTGACTGTGTCAGAAAATTTGTAAGGAATAACAAAATACTGAAGTTACTGTTAATTTATTTTCTGCATATGCGCATTTCGACAACTTATGTCTCATCAGTGCAGATCAAACCAATACATTTGGAAATCCATCAACCGAAAAACGTGTAAAAGCTGATAGAGAACAAAATAACCAAAAGGATCTAAATAGAACAAGAAGCTCTCAAGAGCCTGTATCGCTCACCTGGACCATGGCCAATCAATAACTTCAAATAAACTTATATGCTAAAGGGTCTCATTTTCAAACTATGTAAATAAACATTTATGTTATATGATCTAACTTTAATTAACTATTTTCAATATTGCATGCCATCTTGGATAAGGGATGATCTGCAGGATACATTTTTAAAGAAAATTAAGTGTTATGACAAAGTTTATTTCCACTGGAAAATTGGTTTTAAAGAAGAAGATCTTTGAATTTCCTATATTAAACTATGTTTCCCATTGGTAGCCAATTTGCATAAGGTGCAGACTTGAAGGAAATTTGTTTTGAATGGGACCATCTAAGATACATTGTGATTAAGTTTTATTCTAACTAGCCAAGTTGTTTCAGAAAAAAAAATGTTTGTATGCTCTTTCCATACAGTCGAGTAATAAATTAATTTCCCCGCAGATGGCCATGTTGGATGACATATAGCCACCAAAGTCACAATACTTAGTCAGCACCTCATAAGCATCATGAATGCCAAGTTCTGTTTAAATCCATTCAGTGATTCTCAATGTTAATTACATCAACTGCTCACTAAAGGCTTTATTTATTAAAAACATTATCCAGTCTATGAAGCTGAGTAACTGCTTCCACATTCATCTTAACTAAGTTTGCAAAGATTAAACATTGATGTCCCTGTGAGACACAATTACATTTATATAGGAAAATCATTGTGACATGAAATAAGGTAAAGATTAAGAAAGTATTTTGCAAAAAATTGTAGAAATTTGCAGAAAAACACTGATTTTGCTCTTAATTATGGAAAAAATATTTTTTTAATGAAGTGATAGCAGGGAATTTCTCTAAAGCTTAAAAGAGAAAAGTTAACCAAAGAAGATTTGACCTCAGAATTTAAAGGGAAATAACCAATTAACCATATGGCATTTGGGGAAAAAAGGTGAAAAACGGTCAATAAATCACACACAGGCCTTTGGATTTTCTTCAAAATTTCTGTTACAGTTTTTGAAATAAAAAATAAAAAATGCACAAATTTTGAAAAATTTACGGAAAAGGGGCTATAACTCTCAGACCGCGTTTTCCGATTTTCTTCAAAATTGCAGAGCAGATAGATCTTGGCATTCCGAACAATTTTAAGACATGTCAGATGTTTTATATCTGCAACTGTTTTGGAGTTATTTGCCAAAAACAGCAATTTACCCCTATGTTCTATTTTAAGTAATAGCCGCCATTTTGTTTGGTCCTCGAACTAACTGAACATATTTTTGAAACTACATACCCTGGTGATGACCCAGGCCAAGTTTGAATTAAATTGGCCCAGTGGTTTCAGAGGAGAAGATTTTTAAAGAAAAATTTACGACAGACGGACGGACGACGGACGCCAAGTGATGGCAAAAGCTCACCCTGGCATAGCCAGGTGAGCTAAAAACCAATATTCATCTTAGGACAGAGCTATGCATGAGGGAGATATTCCTTAGTGTTAGACAAAATTTTGTAAAATTCAGATATTGCAAATTTTATTAAAATCAGTTTTCGGATCAGCTCCGAAGTACTGACTACTCGGTTGGTGAATACCCTTGGGGACTAATAGTCCACCAGCACAGCCATCGGCCCAGTGGTAATAAATAACAAAATGTTGAAGTTACTGTTAATTTATTTTCTGCAAATGCGCATTTCGACAACTTATATCTCATCAGTGCAGATCACCCAATACATTATGATAGAGAACAAATGACCAAAAGGATCGAAATAGAAAAGCCAATATTCATCTAAGGACAGAGCTATGCATGAGTGGGACTTAGGAAGAGGTTTAGTGGTACATCGCGACCACCGCGCAATAAATTTCTGTTTTGATGGATTCTTATGAAGTTTAAAGTACCTAGAAGATGTAAGAGATCATTGTTTTCATCGTCGACTTTGATGCTTAAACAGAAACATTATTTTTAATTTTCTCGTCCCTCATATTGTATTTTGGTATACATATCTAGTGGTAAAGTATATTTTTTTCCTCACAAAATGCGTCATTAAGAAAGGGCTACATCAAAACTCTTTGGAACCCCAAAGATTAAAAAAATCTCATTTTTCTTAAACTCTATGTAATTATTATCTAAATAAAAAAGGAGTAATTTGTCAATTTGAAGATCAGACACGTGTGCATGACAGAGCATAAAATTTCATATGTAGGTAACTGTTACAGGACTTGAAAATGGATATAAGGAATGAGGAATTAATTTCCGAAATGGCCATACAGCTCATTAAAATGATTGCAGTTTGAGTTAACATATGTGTTATGGTCTCATGTTCATTTACTCCATGTCCTTTCGTAAAATATTTAATACAGGAGTTTGTCTTTTATTGCAGTGTGGAGTTGGTAAAACAATTCCCCGTGGTAGAGATGTATGCTCTTTATTTTTCTTAGATATGGTGTACTTGTACATGAGATAATATCTCATGTGTACACTTTGTTCAATTACTATTATCTAAATTTATGTAAATTCTAAAACCTAAGGATTTATCATTAACTCCCTCCATCGTAGTTTTGTCCTTGGCTATATTTGATATTACTTATTATTCGGATTTCGTTTGGTTTTATGCATTTTAAATATCTTTTGAAATTATGGATTTCCCTTGTTTGGGTTCTAGTGCTGCTGATGAGGAATTAATTTCCGAAATGGCCATACAGCTCATTAAAATTATTGCAGTTTGAGTTAACATATGTGTTATGGTCTCATGTTCATTTACTCCATGTCCTTTCGTAAAATATATAAACATTACAATAGACATTTTGTTTTCTTTTTTACTGAGAAATCCTGTTGTTTAGAGTACCAGTTAATTTCAGAATGGTAATACATGGCTTAAGGTTAGTTATTACTGTGGGTTGGCTGGATTTTATAATAAAAGTGGTCAGCGTATTTCACTATATAGTTTTGAAAATATTTTTTGGAAACGTTTACAATGACTGGCACCCGTTTTCCGCTTCACAGAATTATTTTATATATGAAAATTTTAAGGAAATTTTTAAAACCTGGCTACAAAACTGAACAGAATTTTACAAAAGACATATTTTCTGTGGCATTAAATATTTGATAATAAGTAAAATTATACAACCTGTCACATTTAGAATCACGTTGCTTTAACGATGTACCAGTTTGAATTTAGCAGCAAAAAACTGGAAAGTAAACTGAAATCAATGACTGTTTTTGTTGAAAAAAAAGCTGTCTAAAAGCACGTGTCGTATTAATTAAGCATCTGTTACTATAAATATATAGAACGTGGCACTAAGTAAGCCGCTATCGAACGGCAAATATAACATTCAAAGAGTGATATTTCATCATATTTTTTCATCTGACGGGTGATATTTTTTCCAGAAAAAGAACATGTATACATTAACACGTATTGTTCTTTTTATCCGTTTGTTTATGTTCCTTTACGGTAAGTTTATAATTTAACTTGTATGTCTTGCTAGCAATAAGACTATGCCTTTTGACCAAAATGCTTGACATGATGAACATTTTTTGCAAAATACAAAATGTATTGTTATTATCATAATGGTCCTTTAATTGATTCAACGATTTCCCATTTTGAATTTAGAAACATAAACTGGCAAGAAAACTTCTTTTTTCAAATCCGAGTAGGTACTGCAATGTTAAGTTAAATAATCTAGAATTTTTTTTTAATTCGTTCAATAGAGAACAAATAGCAAAACAACTCAGGAACAAGAGACGGCCAAAATGAAATGCCCCAAATGTAAAGATTATCTTTATGGTATGAGTAATATATTGTCATTGGCTATAAATAAGTCGTTTGAAAAGCTCTGTCCTTAGCTAATTTTGGCTTTTAGATCATATTGGGTATTTGTTTTCTATCAGTTGTATGCAGAAAATAAATTCACAGCAACTTCGGTATTTAGTTATTTGTTACCACTGGGTCGATGCCTCTGCTTGTGGACTGTTAGTCCCTGAGGGTATTCACCAGCCCAGTAGTCAGTACTTCGGTGCTGACCCGAAAGCCGATTTTTTTCTAATCTTGCAATATTAAATTTTTGTAAATTTTGTTGAAAAGTAAGGAGTATCTCCCTCACGCAAAGCTCTGTCCTTGGCTAATTTTGGCTTTTCATTTAGATCATATTGGGTATTTGTTCTCTATCAGTTGTTTTAACATATTTGATTTTATGGTCTTCCAAACGTTTAGATTTTATCTGCACTGAAGAGACATAAGTTGTCGAATTGCGCATATGCAGAAAATGAATTCACAGTAACTTTGGTATTTAGTTATTTGTACACTATTACTTTACCCGTTGTTCTTCAGTTTTCTAAGTAACTTAATAACATCATTGGCAAAATCTTGTTGGTACACTTTTACTTTCATTATTCAGTTTCTGATTAACTAAATACCGAGGTCACTGTGAAGACATAAGAACCAAACTCTAATTCGAAAGAGGAATAATCAAAAGACATTGCAAACATTGGAAACATCAGGGCCCAAGTTAACTTGAATTTTCTTTGGTTGTTTCAGAGATGATCAAAATGTTATTTTCCCAAAGGGTCTTATTTTTAAACCATATTCCGCTCTGGCAGCCATTTCTTTAGGCGGATCCGACCGAAATGAGCAATCTCTGTAAAAATCTTTCCATGCATCATTCCAATAAAGTTTTGTATAATTTGATTAAATAGTTATAGGAGATGATCCGTATGTGATTTTCCCGTAGGTTCCAATATTAGACTATGTTCCGCGCTGGCGACCATGTTTTTTGTCGGATAAGACAAAAATAGGAATCTTGGTAAAGGATCACTCCATCACTAAGTAAAGTTTACTTTAATCTGCTTCAATAGTTTCTCAGAAATTAATGAGAATGATGATTTTCTTGGGTAAACTATGTTCTGCGCTGGCACCCATGATTTTTTTAACGGATTGGAATGAAATAAATGGAATCGGGATTTATCTCTATGGTACAGGACCATACATTCATCACTCCTGCAAAGAGTTTTAAATTCGCTTCTGCGTGGTTTGAGACGAGATTATTACAATGTGGTTTTCCCAAAGTATCAAATGTTAAACAATGTTCTTCGCTGGCGACCATGACTTTTATCGGATCCGACCAAAAGGAGCACTCTTTGTAAAGAATCTTCAATGTATCATTCCAAATTTAGTTTTCCAGTTTCAGAGAAGACGATGGGAATGACAAATTACCCGTGGGTCCAAAAACTATGTTCCGCGAAGGCGGCCATGTTTCGGTACTTGATAAGAACAAAATAACGTCTTTACAGTAAACGAAATGAGCAATCAATTTTGAAGAACCTTCCATGCATCCTTCCTGTAAGGAGATGATCAAAATGTGAAAATTCATGGACGACAGACGACAGACGACGGATGGCAAGTGATGGCAATAGCTCACCGGGTCAGGTGAAATGAAAATGGAGACACATACAGATGAGCAACACAGGCGGCATTTTATGACTTATGATTCTCCTCATGCATTTACATTTGTTAGACAAGTAGGAGTGAAATAGAAGGCCTAAACTAGATTCCGTGCTGTTGATGTTTGTATGTATGTGTGTCTTAATTTTTCTTTTCTGATCCGTACTCATAAATTTCCGAAATGGCCATACAGCTCATTAAAATTGTTGCAGTTGGAGCTATCATATGCGTTATGGTCTCATGTTCATTTACTCCATATTCTTTTGTAAAATATCATGTTATGTTTCTGTTTCTCTGTTTTTCTGATGTTGCCATTGTCCTTGGATTATTCGTTTTAGACTTATGGTTCGGTTCTCACTTACTTTACTCGACCGTCCCAGGTAGTAGTATCAATTTTTGGAGGAAATATATTCCTAAAAAATTAAAAATTACAATAAAAAATAGCTGGGCTAAAATCAAGACGACAACATTTATTATCAGAAATTTACTGAAAATGTCAGCTATTTCTTTATATACTTTGTACTTAGTCGTTGTTTTTTTTGCGTTGTAATGAAAGGGTTGTACTGTGTGTTGACTTAAATAATACTATAAAAAAAAGCAATGGAACAACGCTTTTATTGTTGTTCTTCATCTTGAAGTCAACATGAGGCCTTCAACAATGAGCTTTCCCCATACCTCATAGTAAGGTCAAGACGGCCCCTTGCACCGGTTTGAGCGGAATTCATTGCTAGATGTCGAGCAAGGCTACATCCATATGAAAAAGAAAGGAATTGGGGTAAAAGTCAAGGAGACAACATCCCATATCCAGGTTAAAACGACCCAAAACAAAACATCTAGGGGTCACCATATGGTCTTCATGTTTATTCTGGCCATAGATGCGGGATTGTCAACAAACATAAAGTATTAATTAACAAATGTTAAGAATGTCCAAATCTTTTGACAAGACACAGAAAACAGAAAGAGAGAGTTTTTGGGTGGTCCCCTTTAAAAATATGCCAAGCAAGTCTGCATCTCGTTCATAATGGCTGCCAGCGGAGGACTTAGTCAAACATTAATATCGAAATCAATTTTTAAAACCCTCTCCTCTTGTAGTACTTACAGAATTCAAACAATACTTGGTCACATTGTATACAATAAATAAGTT
Organism: Modiolus philippinarum; assembly: GCA_002080025.1. Taxonomy (NCBI): domain Eukaryota; kingdom Metazoa; phylum Mollusca; class Bivalvia; order Mytilida; family Modiolidae; genus Modiolus; species Modiolus philippinarum. Next base: position 52,486 of record MJUU01004168.1, read on the forward strand.
AGTTACACCCTTTGAATATTGTGCATTGTAAGCTAGCACTGCATCCAAGTTGGCCGCCTTCGGGAATAAAGTAAGACATTAGAGACGTATTTGAAATCATTGAAAGATCTCTGAATCCATAAAATCAGTGGGAACCAATTCAGTTTTATAGTCTACATTAGAAAAAGAGTCAATCAAGTCCGGGTCTCATCAATCATGTCCTCCAGTGAGGTACTGAGTTCGGCATTTGACATTATGGGCAATTAAAGTTCAAACATCTTTGCCAAATAATTGGTCTTAAGATCGTTCCCGTCAAGAAAGGTGATCTGCACCCCAAGAAAAAAGATGCCAGTGGGAACACAGTTATAATTTGGATAATACAACAACAAACTTAAAAATGAGACCCTTAACTGACATTTAGGTTATTTTGACTGTGTATGTCAGCCACAAAGGCTCTAGAGGGCCTCTTGCTTCTTAACCGACTTGGAACCCCCTTTCTTAGGAGGCTGGATCCGCGAGCGTTTTTATGTTAAACTTTTATGGGTTTAATGTTTATAACAAAGGTTTAAATTGTAATTGAAGATATGATATTTATTGTCTTATTACACCTTATGTAAGTAAGCTGCATTATGATTGGTTAATAGCCATTGCATTTTTTTGGCAAATACCCCTTCACCGTGATATTTGTCCAAGAGTCATCTGTGCGCTTTAATGATAAAGACATTCGGTGTAATTAAACAGATATATCATGAACGTCGGGTGTGCCAAAAGTACAAGTCTTTGGTCGCAATTTCCCTCGCCTTTCAGGCTCGGGAAATTTTACCACCCTTCGACTTGTATTTTTGGCAAATACCCCTTCTTATCATGATAGCTGTTCATAACTGATGTAGGAGATTATGATTATCGAAATATATTCATTGAGTGGCCGAAAAATTAATTAACTATTTAATAAGCAGAGTTCATGAGCGAGTTTTTAGAGTTTTTCTGTCATGATATAAATATTTCCAATAACCATAAATTCCGATTTTCTATTTTTTATGTAATGTAGATCTTTTTACAATGTGCCATGATTTATATTATATTTGTTATGTAGATTTTTTACAATGTACCATGATTTTAAATGTAACTTGTTTTAGATGAATACGCCAAGACGTGTCTTACAACAACGACGTGTCGACGGTGTTGGTACGGAAGTTTTTTGGGTTTTATGCCCCACACACGAATGTGGAAGGGGCATATAGTGTTACCCTTGTCCGTCCTTCCATCCGTTCGTCCGGTTAAGATATGCGTTAAAGTGCATTTCTCAGAAACTCTAGAGGTAGAACAATTATAGTAGGCCAGTGGGTAGATATTTGATAGTACTACATAGTACACTAGTTAGTTTGACTCTTTGACCTACATTTCATGCTTGAGTGACTCTGGTTAAGTTTTGCGTTAAAGTCCATTTCTCAACAACTACACAATATAGGACAATGATGTTTCAACAAATTAATTGCCTGAATGAGTACTACCCAAATCATTTACATTTAGGGGGTTTTGACCTACATTTTACATTTCAGTGACTTTGATTAAGTTTTGCGTTAAAGTCCATTTCTCAACAACTACAAGTTATAGGACAATGTTGTTTCACCAAATTAATTGCCTTGATGAATACTACCCAAATCATTGACAATTAGGTGGCTTTGACCTACATTTTATGCTTCATTGACTTTGGTTAAGTTTTGTGTTAAAGTCAATTTCTCAAAAACTACACATTATAAGACAATGATGTTTTATCAAATTAATTTCCGTGATGAGTACCACCCAAATCATTGACAATTAGGTGGATTTACCTATATTTTACGCTTCATTGACTTTGGTTAAGTTTTGTGTTAAAGTTGTTTTCTCAACAACTACATATTATAAGACAATGATGTTTCATCAAATTAATTGCCGTGATTAGTCCTACCCAAATCATTGACAATTAGGTGGCTTTGGTTTCCATTTTCCGCTTCACTGACTTTGGTCAAGTTTTGCGTTAAATTGTGAATGAAAGGATATGGAGTAAATTCACATGAGACAAAGTCTCTACAAATACATGGTAAAACAAGCACAGGAACAACGCTTTTATTGTTGTTCTTCATCTTGAAGTCACCACGAGGCCTTTGCTCATACCTCATAGTAAGTTCAAGACGGCCCCTAGCACCGGTTTGAGCGGAATTATTTGCTAATTGTCGAGCAACGCTACATCCATGTCTTCATTGGTCATGGGTGCGGGATTGTCAACAAACATAAATTAAACTGGCAAAGTGCTCTTACAATCACTGTCATCCTTTGCCCGACAAAAGCACTAGTGTCATAAGCTAGTGGCCGATTACAACATATAGACAAACACAGGGCACTCATCAAGTCGAATGTAAGAAAACGTGGCGTTATAATATAGTGAGATGTGGGCACTTTTAACAGGTGGTCAGAATTATATTTCGAAATTACAAAAATAAATGCCAAAGTTTGAGAATATGTGTAGTATATCCATATGAAAAATTGCACAAGTACACCATAACTGAAATATATAGAGAGCATACATATTGACAATTAGGTGGCTGTGACCTACTTTTATGCTTCACTGACTTTGGTTAAGTTTTGTGTTCAAGTATATTTCTCAACTACCATGAATTGTAGCATCATGATATTTCACTGTAAGATTCATCTAAAACAGATCTGCACATTTCACCAACAATTGGGTGACCATGACCTACATTTTATGATTGAATGACTTAGGTTAAATTTTGCATTTCGTCACAATTTTGTAACAGGAAACTGTCATGAACAACTGAATTGGGTGAATCTGTGCGATAGATTTATTTGTGGAGCATCCGTGTCTTATAGTCACATTCTCTAGTTTTTTTTT